>JAQZBX010102337.1:0-11178 GCA_029593785.1 Cabassous unicinctus | reverse complement strand
ACTTAGATTACAGAATTAGTACATAAAAAATGTAGGGGATTCCCATATGCCCCACATTAGCTACAATTCTAAAATTGAAAATAACAATGGAGGAATCGTTAAGAGTATTATGGCACACAATGGAATATTATATAACAAATAACTATAAATATGCAGTAATAGGTAAAAGCTCTTATGAAATGTTGAATTTTAAAATAATAGAGTATGTCTGTAACTACATAAAACATATGGAATAATATAAGTAGAACTGAAGTAAAAAATACTGATAGTAGAAACACTTCTTTATTTTTCTTTATAAATTTCCATTATTTCAATAATAATAATAATAATGAAAATGCTTTCTAATAATGACCGAAGTGATGAATGCACAACTATATGGGAAAAAATTTTTTTTACAGAAAGGAAGTAATAGAGGCCAAGAACAAAGAGACACCAGTATCTCAGAGAATAGAAGGGAAAGATTCAAGACAGATGGAGAGAGAGAGAGAGAGAGAGAGAGAGAGAGAGAGAGAACCCAGAGTTATAAAGTGGGAAGAAATGTGAGATAGAGGGGATGACACAGACCAAGAGAGAGGGACAGAAACCCAGCGACAGAGCCCAGAATGAAAGGGGCAGAGACCCAAAGAGACAGAGAGACAAAGACCAAAAAGGAAAGAGGGAAAAGACCAGAAAAAAAAATGACAGAAAGGAAAAGAGATTCAGAGATGATTACAGAGAATTAGAAAGGATTTTAAATATTCTTATAAACATTTGATCTTATCCATCCTGGAACTTAACCAAGCCTTTCATCCCTATAATCCTGAAACATGGAATTCTTGTTCTTTCTCATCTTCAGTGCTCTCAACTCATCTCCATAATTGCCTCTTTATGCCTCCTTTAGGCTATGTTCCTATCACTGATATCCTTCCCAAAACCTTTCCCTGTGCTCTTTGAGACCTCACCCCCCAAAAAACTTCCTGACAACCTCAATCTCTTTATGGAGAGTTCTTTAATATAATACCATGCTCTAGACAAAACCTGGATCCCAACCCAATGCAATGGCACTGGCTTCCTTGAAGCTCTTTCAAATAATGACTGCTCCCACCTTTGAACATATTCCAGGACTAGAAAGCAATACTGCCCAATTGCTGGCCCTTCACTGCTCTGGCTTCAAACAACACCCTCCCCCCTTCTCCCCCAAACTCCCTAGAGCTCTACCAAGTGGCTAAATACCCTCTCTAGCTCACCTTGTCAATTACATCTCTCCACTTAGAGCCACCTCCCCTACAAAGTCATGCATGTATCTATCTACGAGTATGTCCCAAAGGCATCTCAAACTGTTTAAAGTTACTATTTCTTCCCCCAAAACTGTTCTCTAATATACACATAGGCAATACACAATGCTTCCTCTAGAAAAATGTCTACCCAATACAGGATTGCCACATTGAGAGAGAAATCATCTTTTAGGATTTATAAGAATTTCATAGACACTTAGATACCTTTCTTATATGTAGTAAGTATTGTCAGAACCCTATTTCTGGAGAGTAAGAATTGGTAAAACTCAATCCTAGCACAGGAGCCATATTCTCTATGGGTACAATTCATTTAGTATCTGATCTCTTAAATGATACATTTGTCTGAATAATGCAGAAGAAAAGAAGTGGAGAGCCTAAGTGAGGCAAGAAGAAGCTATCTTTTTGTGGCTGGAAGATTATGGGAAGTTTTGAACTTATGTATTTCGGCATATCCTCAGAATATTTTACTTCTTTTTTTTTGGACCAGGAAGAATCATTTTCAGTAATATATCATAACTCTCCTTTGAAAAATAAATGGAGTCACCCACAATTAAGAAATGATTTTTTTTTTCCACTTTAGAAAATTTACAATTCTCAAGAGAAAGTTCTAGGATAAATAAAATATTAGAAAGTAGATTTCTTTTTATAAAAGAAAGAAGTTCACTGCCCTTCTGGTTAATCTCCCTTAATTTCTCAATTGCTCTTTATCTTTAAGAACCCTTAAGATAAATAGGAAGCTCTGAACAGCAGCAGCAGGAAGGAAATAATTCTTTGTGGTACACAGGTAACAGTCAGTCAGTAGGGTCTACTGTTAAATAAATACAATTCATAAATTTTTTAAAAAGTCGATCAGCTGTCACTCCTAAAGTAGGATAAAGTTAGGATAAGGGTTGACAGTGATCATGGGCTTCCCACCAAACCCAAACCAGATAGTTAAACCTTTAGGTGCTGTCACAACGTTTGATATTCTTCCCTTTCATAAGAGTTAAATGAGTTAATAAAACATTGCCTGGCATATAGGAAAAGCTATATAAATTTCTGTTAAATAAAAATAAATTAAATAAGGAGAAAATGTTTAAGGGCTTTTTAGGAGGACTTTGCAAATCAATTTATATCCAGTACAGTAGTCCGTGGATAATTCTGACCTTTATTTTCCTCCCTAGGGTGCTATGATATTTAGCACTAATAACAAAAAGCCATGAAGATGCAAAATTACATGTCAATAGTATGTGCACATAACAGATGTTCCGTAATTTTATTTGGAAAGGGAAAGAAAAAAGTAAAGACATGCCAAAGCAGATAAGATTAAAGACATCAGTAGGAGGTTTGCTAGGATTAAAAAAAAAAAAAGGCATGAACAAAGTAAATGGCTTTAGAAAAGAAAAAGCTTAAATGCTTACACGAGGGTTTACAGGCCCTAGTACCAGCAGAGGCAACATGTAAATTATTTTTTTAAAAAGGACAACCAAGAAACAAATGTTACTTAAGTACCAACTCGCTAATTATAAATGCTGAAAGATATTAGCTGTGACACACAATAATTATGTATATGTGTCTATCCCAATCCAAGCTTAATACGTAAGTACTCTACCCTATAACAGGTTCTGTAATGAAAAAAAAAAGTTTCTAAGGAAACAATCTAAATCAAATTTAATGGAAAACAACTAAACACTGTTATACTGGGAAGCAAACTTATGTAAGGTAAATAAAGTGGACTACAAATGAAGAGGCATTATGGTTCAAGGGACATTAGATTATTTTATGGATGAAATCTGATCCATATTTTATGGATGAAATCAAGTGAACTTATATTCAAAGTTATATTTATTTAGCCAAAAACAATCAAGTGGTTTGTTACCTGTCCTTCTATAAAGAAAGACTGAGTCTGGGAAGAATGGGCAGTGGATGGGCAGAAAGAAAAAAAACTAAAATAGTACAGGAAAAAACTTATTTTCTATGCTTCCATCACCAGTGAGTACAATGGCATTAGTTATTGTACCTTCTGAAGAGAAAGACCAAACAGAAATTTTGCAACAAGAAGTCTTTCTTAATTATCCTTTGCTTTCACAGAATTAAGTGTGATATGAAATACTGAACAGTTATAATGAGCTCTGTAATACTATACCTTTTCCAACTCTCTCCCTGGTCAAGTTTGAGTTAACCTTGCCTCCCAATATTTAACCTGGCCCCAGCAAAGTCCTCCTGCTGCCCCTTTCCTCTAATCAACTTCAACTTAACAAAATGATAGGTTTTGCTCCTTCTAAATCACAGGCAAACTATCATGGGGCTCCATAAGCACATAAGGAAGACAGAAGGCTTAATTAAAATATACTAAAATTTTTGAGTCCTGAAGATAGATGGGAGGGAGGGAGAGAGGGAAGAAGGAAGGAAGGGAAGAAGGAAGGAAGTTCTAAAAACTTTATTCCCTTTATCTTCTCATTAACATTTTCTTGATATAACTAATGATATTCAATGGCCACACTCTAGGCTCAGAACCTATGAAATTCTATTCAATTAGCAAAACTGTCTCACTGGGGAGAAAAACTACTTCTATAAGATTAACAAGTCTATCACAATATCTTCTGTTTTACACACACTTTCTTTCAGACCTACCTTCTCACCACTTGAGTAGAAGAAATAACGCAATCGGACTATGTTACAGTGATCTAGCTTTCTCATGATCTGGAGCTCTCGATTCTGAAAAGGAAACACATGAAAATATTTTTTTAATGGATTAACTGCTATTCATGATATTAACTAAGATTCTTCTGAAAGAACATTAAACACTACAAAGAGTAGGTTATAGCTATGCTACTAAAAAGTATCAGAGTAATTTTGTATCTATGAATCTGATAATAAAACACTGGAGCCAATATTTTGATTTTCTTGTTTCATTTTTCTAGTAATTCATTTGTATTGCATTTAACAAAAGTATCAATTCTTTGATAAATTGGAAAATTTTGTAACTGGTACTCCATCACAGATAACTTGAGAAGTAATGGACTCCAGATACTGAAATGAGCTGTTACTATTGCAATCTTTTGGAAATATAATAAAAATCAAACTTCTCACCAAACAAATGAGTAACTCCAGCATGCTTAAAATAGGGGGAAGAAAAAAGAAAGAAACAAACAAACAAAAAAACTCTTGCAAGTCCTATTTTTTTTTTCTAAGATACAGTGAAAAGACTGAGAATAGCCCCATAAAAAGAGCTCAGTTGCTGTTGCTAAGTTTTGGAAAGAGTTTAAATATGGCATACTAGAAATTGCACAGTCCTGATAAATTTGTAGAAGATACAAACAATTTTCCCTTTGAGGATTTTCAAAGTTATGTTCATTTTTCATGAAAACAAAATACCAAATAATATGATGACTTCCTAACACCATAACTTTTGCAGTAGTAAATTTGAACAGAGTATATATTCCAACAACAGACTGGTCTGTCAGAAATCCAGTTAATAAAGGCCACATTATGTAATACAGAATTAACACCAAAATAGCAGGTCTGTGGACAGAAAACATAAAATTATAATTAAACAAAGCATTCAAAGGGCTAGAAAACACAAAGTATTATACCTGGGAAACTGGAAGGGAAACGGTGCTATGGTCAGGAAAAAAGCCCAAAAATGGGGGGGGAGAGGGGTGGTTGGGAGAGTGCCTTGGGGCAAGGAGCCTGATAAGCAGAACTGCCCTGAAGAGTGGACTCCCTTTTTTAGAAGATAGCAGCAAAAATAAGCAAATGTTCCTCCTCCTCTAGAACATTCAATAGGTTCTACAGTTCTAGCATATCCTCATATCCTCTCAGAAAATAGGAAACTTAGGGGACACTCCTTTTGTCCCTTTACAATGACCTTAAGGTGGGCTTATGTATAGTGATATTTTAAATTATTTTATAAGACATCAATCTTTTATTCTATTACTTGTTATAAAATGCTTAAATGAAGCAATAAACAGAATGAAATTCAGAGAGTACAGTACAATTACTGTAACAAAGATAATGACTGATGTCAGACACTTACTCAACCCTCTCATAATATACAGTTAAGACTGATTACTTTTAGCATAGCCAACCAGGTTTAAATGAGCTGTTTATTTTTCCAGACTCATTAACCAAGGTTAACAAAGAACTATTAAATTCTCAGATAATAACAGATGTTATGTTCGATTACGTATTCTGCCTTTCATCAGAAAGAATGCATAAGTGAAACAAGTAAGTATATGGACCTAAATATTCATCTTCTCTTCCTCTTCTGTATTTTTTTTTTATTTTTTAAAGATTTATTTCCCCCTCCCCCACCACATGTTGTCTGCTCTCTGTGTCCGTTCGCTATGTGTTCTTCTGTGTCTGTCTTCTCTTTAGGCGGCACCAGGAACAGATGCTGGGACCTTCCAAAGTGAGAGAAAGGTGCTCAATCTCTCGCGTCACCTCAGCTCCCTGGTCTGCTGCATCTCTTATTGTCTCTCCTCTGTGTCTCTTTTTGTTGCATCATCTTGCTGCGCCAGCTCTCCATGCAGGCCAGCGCTCCTGCACGGGCTAGCACTCCACTCAGGCCAGCTCACCACATGGGCCAGCTTTCCTTCACTAGGGGGCCCCAGGAATGGAACCCTGGACCTCCTATATGGTAGACAGGAGCCCGATCGCTTGAGCCACATCTGCTTCCCCCTTCCTCTTCTTTAAAAGAATGATTAAAATTTCTCACTTTATAATTCCCTAAAAGGTCAAAAATACAAATTCCATACAGCATCTTTTATTAGTATTAATCAAACCAATGGTTAGGCAAACAAGTTTCATGCCTGATATGCATTTAAATATACAACTATCCCAATCTTAGCCAGTTTTACCCTATCATTCTTTTTATCATTTCATTCTTTATTAGTTCACTAATGACATACCAATTCTATAGGAGAAACACTGTCATTCTACAAATATTGTAAACCCATTCTATGCACCAATCACAGTGTTAAAGATAAGGATATGAGCAATATTAGCAAAATTCCTACCCTTGTGTAGCTTAACAGTCAAGCAGGAAAAGGAGGAACAAATAAACAATATAATTTCATGCTGTGATAAGATCTATGAAAAAAAAGGGAGGGGAAGAGGATAAAATATGGTGGAGAGAAGGGGCTATATTTCAGATAGGGAAGTCAGAGAAAATCTCACAAAGGAGGTAAAATCTGACAGAAACCTGATTGATATCAAGATGAGAACAATGTGAAGGTCTGGGGAGAAGAATGTTGCAATCTTAGGGAACTCCAAATGTAAATGCCTAGAAGGGGGCTTTGCATAGTCAAGGAACAGCCAGAAGGATAGCTGGTTAGCAGCAATGCCCTAAGGTGGAAAGAGGTAGGAGATAAGGTCAGATAAGGAGATAAGCATGGACAATATCATATAAGGCTTCACTAATCATGGTAAGATACTAAATTTCACTCTATACTAAATTTCACTCTAAATGTAAAGCGAAGTCAATGGAGATTTTGACCAGGAAAGTGATATAGCCTAATAATTTACCTTTTTAAAAAATCATTCTCAAAATAGAAGAGAATAAACTTAGGGAGAAAGGGTGGGTTAAGAATTCTCCTTCTATCTATTAAGTTTGAAATTCTTTTTAGACATCCAAGTGAAAATACTAAAGTCTCAGGATTGAAATTGGGGCTAGAAATATGCACCTGGATGTCATCTACATAAAGGGGATTTAAACCAAGGGGACCTGATAGTGTCACCTAGTGAAGAAGTTCATATAGAAAAAACAAATATTCATAGATATGAAAAGGAAGTAGACTGAGTAGAGTGGTAGGAAAGTAGGAGGAAAAACAGGAAAGAATGGTATCTCAAAAGTCAAGTAAAGAAAGTTTTCAGAAAAAGGGAAAGACCCACTTATGTTAAAAGTTGCTGTGAAGGAGAAAAAGATGAAAACAGAAAACTGAAAATCTGATATAGCAAACGCAGGATGCTGGTGACCATACACCATTGGTTTCAGTAGAACAATAGTGACAAAGGCCTGACTAGAGTGGAGTAAGGTGGAGGTGGAGGGAGTGTGAGGGCAGGACTGAGTTAGACTGTTTAAAAAGGAAAGAGGAAAGATTTCTATAGCAGAGTAAAGAGATCAGCAAATCCACTCCTTGAAAAAAACACCTATAAAACTGCACAATACTGTAAAAAGCAAACATTTCAGGGCTTTGGAAATTGGTCAAAGGTAAAAAACAAGTTGAAAAGCATGTATTCACAAAAAAACTGCTAGATATTGAAGTTGGAGGACAGTGAGATAGTCCTAACTTGCCATGGGTGATGCTACCACCTAGCTCAGTCAGTGAGGTAGTTTTACCAGGGAAAGGGCTAGCAGTGAAACCCAGGAGCTTGGCTGCCAGAATGTGTTAGCACCATTTACAAAAAAAGAGCAGAAGCCCATGCCTGGTGGCATTGGCAGCAAAAATAGCAAATTTTCTAAGAAACCAAAAGGCGGGGAAAGCCTGTGGTTCTGAAAGCCTGAGGCTGCTAGGAAAATAATACACAGGCAGAACACCCAGAAATTTAATAGGGAGATGCTGAAAATGATAGAGGCAAAGAAGGGCTCTCCACATATCACTGGGTGACTGAGAGACTACACATGTGCAGGGGAAACCTGAGAGGGCCAAGGAGAAAGTAAGAGCCAAGGCAGACTGGAAAACTGTCTGAGTTTTGAAGGTACCCTCCCAACTAACATGCAAAAATCACTGGGAAAAGATGGAAATCTTGTAAGTTCAAGAAGGTTGAGCACAACCTCTGACCAATGATTGGCTGACCACTAAGTTATGCAAAGGGACATCAGGCTAAAAATGAAAATTGGAATGAAAATATTTAACACAGAATTCAGGGGCATACACTTTGGAGGAGAAAGATTATGAAATATAGGTTAAGACACAAAAAAATATCCAACAATAATCTTTAAAAGGTTTATTTAAAAAACACATCAGAATCTAGAGTTGGCTACATTATATTATCTAAAATGCCCAATTCAAAAAAAAAATTCTGAGACATGCAAACAACAGGAAAGTTTGATGGAGAAAATTTGGAAGTATCTTATAAGAGATACTTATATCTCTTATAAGTATCTATGGCCTATCTTATAAGAGATGTTAAAGAAAGTTCCTTGTTCTGAAAGTAAATGACACCAGAGGGTAATGTGAACCCACAAGAGAAATGAAGAGCACCAGAAATGGTAATATTAAATAGGAAAATATAAGAAAAGACTGCACAAGTATATTGCTTCTCTTTTCTTAAGTTCATTAAAAGGCATAAGATTATATAATAACAGTATATTGTAAAACATGTAACAATAATAGCAGAAAGAGGAGGGGAGAAAATGGAGTTATGCTAGAGCAAAGATGCTATTATTCTATTGGAATTAAGTCATTATTAATCTAAAGTAAACTGTGATAATTGAGATACATATTGTAATCCATAGAGCACCTACTAAAAATTACTTTTTAATATTAAAAGTCAAAGAAACTAAGACGGTACACTAAAATTATTTGTTAAACACAAAAGAAGTCAGAAAATGAGAAGAGGACCAAAATGGCATGAGAGATATAAAAAACAAAGATCAAAATGGCAGAGGTAATTCCAACTATATCAAAATCTAAATAAAATGTGAATAAACTAAGCACTACCATTGAAAGGGAGGGATTGTCAGACTGCACAAAAACAAAAGTTCCAATTTTATTCTACCTACAGGAGTTATACTTTAAATTAAAAAACACTAACAGCTTGAAGGTAAAAGGATGGGAAAAGATATGTTATGCAAACAGTAACTGAAAGAAAGCTAGAGTGGCAGTGTTATAAGACAAAATTATTTTAAGACAATATTAATTGCTAGAGACAAAGAGAGCCACTTCAAAATGATAAAAGGGTCATTACATCAGAAAGATATAACAATTATACATGTGCACATACCTAACAAAAAAGCACTGAAATACATGAAGCAAAAACTGACCAACTTGAAAGGAGACATAGAAAATAAAATAATGATAATTTGATATTTCAATAGTCCACTCTTATAAATTAATGAAATGAATGAACAGAAAATTAGTAGGATATGTAACACTTCAACCAACTCAACCTACTGATATTTATAGAGAACTCCACCAAACAACAGTCTAATTACACATTCTTTTCAAGTACACATGGAGCATTCTCCATAATAGCTCATTTGCTAAGCTATAAGACAACTCTCAATAAATTTAAACAAAAGAAATAATTCAAAGTATGGACACTGATCACATTGGAATTAAACTTAAAATCACCAATAGAAAGAAACTGGGGAACTCCCTCAATATTTGGAAGCTAAGTAACACCCTCTAAATAATTCATGGATCAAAGAAAAATCACAATGGAAATTAGAAAATATTATAAACTAAATGAAAATGAAAACTGAACATATCAAAACATATGGTCTGCAGCTAAAACAGTGTTTAGGGTGAAATTTATAGCTTTAAATACCCACATTAGAAAAGAAGAAAGGTCTCAAGTCAACAATCTAAGTATCCATTTTTAAGAAACTGGAAAAAGAGCAAATTAAACACAAAGCAAGCAGAAGAAGGAAATAATAAAGATCAGAGCAGAAACAGAGAAAAATCAATGAAACCAAGTTTATTCTTTAAAAATATCAACAACATTGATAAACCTTTAAACTAAGATTTAACAGAGAGAGAATTAATTGTGGGCGAGTGCGCGCACATGTGCGAGAGAGGAGAGCATGTGCTTAAAAAGGCACACATGTAAGAGAGGACCCAAATTACCAATATAAGGAAAGAAAGAGGGAACATCATTACTGTCAATACAAAAATGAAAAGACTGCAAGGCAATAGTATGAAGAGCTTTATGCCAATGTACGAAGACAACTCGGGGGAAATGTACAAATTTCTAGAAAGACAGAAATTACCAAAACTCACTCAAGAAGAAATAGAAAATCTGAATAGTCCTGTAACATGTAAAGAAATTGAATAGTAACTAAAAATATTCCTACAAAGAAAAAACTAGATGCAGATGATTCCTCTGGTGAATTCAAATTTTAAAGAACTAATTACATTTACTATATGCAACAAAATGAACTTTTTCCATTCCTTCAACCGTACACAAAATTCAACTATAAAAAGATTATAAACTTAAATATAAGAGCTAAAACTATAAAAGTTCTGGAGGAAAAAAGCATGATCCACAGATGAAAATAACTGATAAAATAAACCTGATATTTAGAACTTTCCCTCTTTGAAAGACGCCACTAATCAAAAGACAAGTCACAGATAAGAAGAAAGTGTTTGCAAATCATGTATCTGATGAAGGACTTGTATTCAGAATGAATACACATATACATGTATATACACACATATATATTTTTTAAAAAACTCTTACAACTCAGTAAGAAAACACAAAAATGAGCAAAAGATGTGAAGACATTTCACTAAAAAAAGATATGCAAAGGATTAATAAGCATACTGAAAGATGCTCATGTGGCATCTGGAATCGAACCCTGGACCTCCTATATGGTAGGCATCTGGAATCGAACCCTGGACCTCCTATATGGTAGACAGGAGCCCAAACACTTAAGCCACATCCCCTTCCTCAGCAAATATCTTGAATGAAAATGAGAACACAACATATCAAAGACTATGGGACACTGCAAAGGCAGTACTGAGAGGGAAATTTATAGGCCTCAATGCTTACATTAAAAAAGAAGAAGGAACTGAAATTGATTATCTAACTGCACACCTAGAGGAACTAGAAAAAGAACAGCAAACTAATTCCAAACCAAGCTGAAGGAAAGAAATACTAAAGATCAAAACAAAAATAAATGAAATCAAGAAAAAAAAAGAGAGAATTTAAAAAAAACGAGTTGATTCATTGAGAAGAACAACAAAATCAATAACCC
>JAQZBX010102336.1:0-11168 GCA_029593785.1 Cabassous unicinctus | reverse complement strand
TTTAAGATTTATTTATTTATTTACCCCCCCCCTTGCTGCTTGTGCTTGCTGTGTCCATTTGCTGTGTGTTTTCTCCGTGTCTGCTTATCTCTCCCTTGCTGTGAGTTCCCGCTGCATCAGCCCACCGTGCCGCGTGGGCTGGCCTGCTCTCACAAGGAGGCCCCGGGAAGCGAACCCAGGGCCTCCCATATGGTAAACGGGAGCTCTATCGATTGAGCCACACCCACTTCCCTAAGTATTTCTTCATCTTGGTCTGTCTTTAGATTATTAAACTTCTCTCTACCTCAGTTCTACTATAAAGACAGCAATAAACAATGAAATTTAAATGAATATTGTAAACATATTATGGCACATATAGAAATTATACAGGAAGTATTATAGGATTTATATATGCAATATATTTGTTGAACCTCTACTACTGATGTTATTCATATCAGTGGTTTCCATTGTCATTTATATGGAGATAATTAGTGCAAATCTCACTCCTGGCTGCTGGTCTTCCCTTCCCAAAGTCTCTGAGATGGATACGTACATTAGTTTCCACTGTGTTCCTTACTGCACGTGAATTTAAAAAAAAAAAAATTGAAATAATAAGTAGTCATTTGGTTTTGGATTTTCAAATAGTTGCCCGGACAGGCAATTGTGTAAACGGTTGTGCATTTTTGCCTAGCTTATCCACTCCCTTTCTTCCCAGCAAAGCTTCCAAAGCACCTTGTGATGCAATAGTATCATTTATGAAAGGTATTTTAGGAAGAAGACACATGTCATCAGAGTAGGAAAAGCCAGATTTGAGTCGTTTTTGGCTTGGGACCAAACAGATTTGGAACAATATTGAGATTTGTTAACATTTATGCCATATGAAATGAACTTGTGGACATGAAAGTAATTTTTCTGGACATTTTGTAAATTTATATTTTAAGTATAAATTAATATATTAAAAAAAGAAGTATGTTTTTGTTTTGTTATATTACCAATATTATCAGGTTTCATTTTCTTTATTGATTTGCTATATGAATATATTTTATATTGATAAAATTGCACAAATATCATTAGGTATGAAGGACTGGGTCTAAAGAATGGTGCTAGCAATGAAGACTAATTTTGAAACTAATTAAATACCAAGAGTATTATCTCACTGTTTTTATGTCGATAGTGTTGTCATGGTTAGTTTGCATATAACCTAAACTTATTTTAGATGTACAATTTCTCACCATGTGGTAATAATAAAAATAGTTTTCTCAATGATTTTATTTAAAAATATAGGGTGGGTTTTTACTCATTTTTTCCCTGAGTGAATAGTATTAAAGAGAACTTTTTTATATGTCATAAACTAGCTTTACTTGTAAAATCCTTACCCATAGTCTTAGTGGTTTCAAGGAGAAGATAATTTTTAAAAAGTTGTATATTTTTAAGTCATTGTAAATGTTCATGATCTATTAGCATAAATATGAAATATTATTTCACAGAAGCTATATTTTATATGTCTAACATATGTATGTCTCAGTTTTGAGTACATTTACTCGGGTTGTTTCTGGAGTCTGTCACACTTTATTTGTGAGAACTTGAGTAACTTACTTAATATTTCTGGGTCCTAATTTTTGTAAGAGGGGAATAATAATGTTCTTTTAAAATTTTTCTAAATATTGTACAAGAGTGCAGATATAAAATTCTAGACATGTTTCTAGTCCATACATAAGGCATTCAACAAATGTCAATTTCCTCCCTGTCTGTTTGGATGTGGGTTTCACTTCAAATTGGATGTGGCCAAATTGCTATTCTTTTGTTTATCTCAATACTAATCAAGAATGTGCAGTTGAGGATGAAAGTCACAGAAGCAAGAAGCTGAACGCAACAAAACCCAGAAGAGAAGGGAGAGACCAGCAGATGCCACCAAGTGTCTTAACATATGATAAAGGAGGCCAGGAATCCCAGGAGCTGGTCTTTGGGAAGAAAACATTGCCTGACAATGCCTTGATTTGGACATTTTTCTCAGCCTCAAAACTGTACACCAGTAACCTAATATTTTTCCACTTTTAAAAGCCAACCCATTTCATGGAATCTGCTTTTGGCAGCCTAGCAGACTAAAACATGACTTTTGTCCACTAATTGTTTATCCAACTTAAAAAAATAAAATTCATCCATCAAAAAAAGGAAAGAAGGAAGGGAAGGAGGGAGGGTAGAGGGGAAGCAGGGAGGGAGGGAGGGAGGGAAGGAGAGAGAGAGAGAGAAAAGAAGGAAGGGAGGGAGGAAGGAAGGAAGGAAAGAAGGAAAGAAGAAAGGATGTGCAGTTGAGAAATGATCAGCTGGTATTCTAAGGAAATGCCTACTCCAGCTGTGGTTACTACAATGCTAGATGATATACAAATGTTAGTAAAATATACTACACTATTGATTAGTTTGATAAATATTAGGTGTGAATTCTTATTGGTGAAATTAAAATTATTCAGGATAAGGTCATTGTATAAATATATTTTAACGATTTTTTCCATGCTTGAATGAACCAGGCATTAAGCCAGCTAGATCTATTCTCTTTGCCTCGAGGATGCTTTAGGCTGAATCTCTAAGTGGTCTGATATACAGCTGTGAACTCTTTTTGCCAGATTTCAGCAAATGACATGAATTCTGCCATGAAATCTTGGTATTTGTCAAAATCTACCATTTAAGCCAAGTGGTGATCAAAACATCTAAAGGAAACAAGAACTGGGATTTCCTTTAGTCAACAGAAAAGATCATAGGAACTGTTTTTGCATATCTATAGATGTGGCAAAATTTAGTTTGAAACTTATTTTTATTGTAACTTGGTAGCAAGGATGTGGGTGGAATAGCTAATGTCATTCACCTAGATATTTCATCAGTGAGCTTCTATTACCTATAAAAATAACTTAAGAGTTGTGTATAACCCAATTGGAATTAGATCATTTCACAACAGTAGTTATTAAGGATGGAGATAAAAGCAAAGGTTCAGGAGAAGTATGCATAAGGAGAAGATAAAGTCCAGATTCCCTCCCCGAACTTCACAGCTCAAATAGCCTCTTTCCCTAAATTTACAAAAGAGAAAGATTTTCTCTGGAGAAACGGGACAAAAGAGGTTCAGGCTTCAAGGGCAAGGAGGAGGGCAAGTACAAAACCTAGCCTTAAAATTAAGTGAATGTCTACATAATGAATGGAGAGATCCTCAGTGCTTTCATTAGAATTGCAGTGCTTGTATCCCAGAAGGCAGTAGCCTGGCTTATAATCCAAGGCTTGAGGTGTTTCCTTGGGTGTATGGCATGTCCCAAAAGATTTTTGTCCTTCCAGATTTTGATTTGGGGTCCCATGGTCAGATTCCTATACCAATAACCCTATTGTAAAGCTTAACAAGAGTCCAAAAGCCAAGCAAGCTTGCTTTCAGTTTCTTTGTGGCTCACTCTTAGAAATTACTGGACAGTCAAGAATCCTCAGTTAAGTTAATAAGCTTTCCTATATGAATAAGCACACTAACACAAACAAAATAAAATGAAACTCAGAGGAAATAGAGAAACTCAGGAAAATGCATAGAGTAGAAGACATTGTCAAAAATATATATATAACCACAATTTTTGGAACAATTTTACATCTATGAAATGAGAACAGGATGTTTTCCTAAGAAGGAATGATCAGGGTATAAAAAGTAACTATTAATATTAAAAATGTGATATATTTAAAAAATCAATGACTTGGAATATAAATTAAGGAAATCTTCCAGAAAGTGGAATAATGTATAAGGGGTATATTATAAGAAGCAAAGACTTTTAAGAACCTGAGGTTCAATATCTAGCTAATGGAAATTCTTGTAAGACAAAAGAAAGAAATGAAAGGAAAGCATTAAAAATAAATAATAAAATAAAATTTTTCAGAATTGAAGGGCTGAGAAACCACGCAGCAAAATAAAGGGAGCAAGGACAACATCATGAAATTTCAACAAAGTATATGATAAAGAGATCTCAAATGTTTTTAGAGAATTAAAAGAAATGAGCAGGGGTCCTAGGTTCCAGTCCACCAAGATGGGGATTCAAGACACTCCAGGGTGCCATTATCCCACAGAATCATTGAAGAAAAAATACTGGCAGAAACATCTTCCTCAAAATTCCTGTTTTCCAGAAACAGTTAAAGGGTTGCAGTAAACAAGCAAGTGCCAAATCAAGAAAACACTTTAAAAATGGTAGGAGAAGCTTGTGGTGACTTTGCTGGTCCTTCCCCTTCCCCCTCCATGGTACAATGTTGAGCCAGCCTGTGCTTTGACTGTGGGTCACTGACCCTGTACCAGAAAGAGCAAAGTTACCCCTATGCACATACTCTGGTGCCAGTATGTTGATGCTGAGAAGCTGGCAGTCTAAAGATGGAACCAGGAAACTTGTCTCTGGTTTTCCCCACTGTAACTTGACCTACAAGCAGAAGCAACTTGCAGACAGATAAAGTAGTGTAAAAAACAATTAAGTCAATGTGGCCTGAGACAAAGGATTATCTTCTTTGGACATATACTAGAGCACCCAGGAGGTGGGGAAAGTTTATTTCATAGGGAGTAGAGGGGGCATCTGGATTCCTGTAAATGGGGAAATTCCTACAATTATGAGCAAACACAAGCCCAGGACAAGACACAGGCTTCACTAAGAGGACCCTGAACTTCACTTTCATTTTGGGCTGATCTTCTTGATATGAAGGCTAACTCTGAAGGAAAACACCAGGCATTGCAGAGCCAATTTACAAAGACTGTGAGAAGTTTGTTTGTTTGTCTGTTTTGCTTTGGTTGGTTTGTTGTTGTTAGTGTTTGGCAATCAAGGAAATCTCTGTCATATCACTAACTGGATGCAAATTTAAGGAACAGACAACTCAGGGACTAAATCCCAGAGTTAATACTTTAAAATATTTAAATGTACAGTGTGTAACCAAAGATTATATGACAAAGAAATGGGAAATGACCCATCCAAAGGAACAAAATGAAAATTCAGAAACCACAGATGAAGAAGTCCAGACTTAAGTCATATCAGACAAAGGCTTTAAACAATGATCTACAATATGGTCAAGGAGATAAAGGGAAACACAGAGAAAGAACTAAAGGATATCAGGACAAAGTGAATGAACAATATGAGAATACAAAAAAGAAATAGATAATTTAAGAAGGAACCAAATAAAAACACTGGAGTTGAAGACCACAATAATTGAAATGAAAACATCCATAGAGGGTTTCAACAGCAAATTGGAGCTGGCAGAAGAAAGAATCAGGGAGCTCAAAGACAAGACAATTGAAATGAGTCATGTTGAGGATTAGAAAGAAAAAATAATAATAATAATTAAAAAAAAAAACAGAGCCTAAGATACCTGTAGAACCTATCAAGTGTACCAATATATCATTATGGGTGTCCCAGAAGGAGAAAAAAGAAGAAAAAATGTGCAGAGGGAGTATTCAAAGAAATAATGGGCAAAAACTTCCCAAATTTAATGAGAGATGTGAGTCTACACATTCAAGAAACCTGATGAAATGCAAACAGGATAAACTTGAAGAGAATGAATCCCATACATACAGTAGGCAAACTATTAAATGCCTGGGATAAGGAGAGTTTTGAAAGCTACAAAAGAAGAGCAATGTTTTATGTACAAGGGAGCCCCAATAAAATTAAATGTTGATTTCTCATCAGAAATCATGGGCGCAATCAGGGAGTGGGATGAGATATTTAAAACACTGAGAGAAAGCAATTTTCAACCAAGAATTTTATATCTGGTGAGACTGTCTTTCAAAAATGAGTGAAAAATGAAGATATTCCCAGATATACAAAATCTGAGGAAGTATGTTATCACTAGACCTGCCCTACAAGCACAGCTAAATGCAGTTCTTCAGAATGAAAGGAAAGGACACTAGAAAATGGATCGAAGTGGCATAAAGAAATAAAGAGCTCCAGGAAAGATAGCCATATGGGTAATTAAAAATACCAAAGCTATTATACTGTATTTTTTGGTATGTAATGCCACTTTTTACAGGTTCTAAAATGCAAATGCATAAAAAAGTGATGATAAATCTATGTTCTAAATATATAATATATAAAGATATATTTGTAACAAGTACGACAAAAAATATGGGGGACTAGCGGGGTATAGGAACAGTGTTTGTGTATACTATTGAAGTTAAGTTGGTATCAAATAAAACATGACTACTATAGATTTAGGATATTGGATTTAAGCCCCATGGTAACCACAAAGGAAATACATGAAAAAATATATACAGAAGGAAATGA
This sequence comes from Cabassous unicinctus, assembly GCA_029593785.1. NCBI lineage: Eukaryota > Metazoa > Chordata > Mammalia > Cingulata > Chlamyphoridae > Cabassous > Cabassous unicinctus. Next base: position 4,920 of record JAQZBX010102336.1, on the reverse strand, counting down.
AAAGGGACTCAAAATGATACAGTGCCGCGGTCCAGTGAGGGAGAGAGGTGGGTGGAGCTTCATTAATTTCTGGAGACAACATGAGCAGTTTCAGACCAATCAGCTCAGAAAGAAATCATACTCTCTCTCTCAATGCTACCACTGGCAGGTGAGAGACTGGGCTACTTTAGAGGCATAGTGCCCTCTTGGAGTGGTGGGAAACAGCTTGTTAAAAGGCAGCTGTTCCCCAAGAAATGGGGGTGGCAAGGCCCAGCACAATTTGTAGCAGTTGATCAGTGATCTCAGATCACAGAATCTGGGATCTTTGCAACAGTTTCATCTCAGTGCAGCTGGCAGCCTCAGTTTCAACCACACCTCTGACAGGGGCTAAGCTGGCTGAAAATTAAAAGAGCAGCACTAATTTAGGAATGTGGGGAACAGCTGGCTGAAGAGTGCCACCTGCTTGGGCAAGAATCAGATGAATAAGATCTGAAAAAATCTGATTTGTTAAACATGAGCTAATAAAAAGTTCCAAAATAAGTTGAACCAATGTTAAAGAGGAGCTTTAGCATAAATCCAATCAACAAGAAAGCCCTAGGCTAAAGAGAGAAACTGAGCACAGAATAAGACATCAAGAAAATCAGACGCTGAGGCATCAGCAAAAAATTACAAGTCATATTAATAAATAGGAAGGTATGGTGCAGTCAAAGGAACAAATTAAACCTCCAGACAACATACAGGATTTGAGACAACTAATCACAGATGATCAACCAAATCTCCTTAATAAGTTCAATGAGATGGATAAAGATATAAAGGATATTGAGAAAACACTGGGTAAGCACAAAGAAGAATTTGAAAGCATGCAAAGAAAAAGAACAGATCTAATGGGGATGAAAGGCACAATCCATGAAATTAAAAATACACTGGAAGCATACAACAGCAGATTTGAAAAGGCAGAAGAAATGCTCCATGAGCTAAATATAAGACACGGTGCCTGAAATTGAACACACAGAAGGACAGATAGAGAAATGAATGGGAAAAAATGAACAGGGTCTCAGGGAACTGAAGGACAGCACAAGGTGCACAAACATATGTGTCAGGGAAAAGGGGCAGAAAGAACATTTGAGGAAATAAGAAAATTTCTTCAACTCTTTTGAAAGACATAGATATCCATGTCCAAGAAGCACAACATACTCCAATCCAAATAAACACAGATAGACCTACTGTGAGACATATACTAGTCAGAATGTCAAATTCTAGAGATAAAGAGTGAATCCTAAAACAGCAAGAGAGAAGAGATTCATGACATGAAAGGGATACCCAAAAAGATTAATTGATGATTTTTCATCAGAAACCATGGAGGCAAGAAAGCAATGATATGCTATATTTAAGTTATTGAAAGAGAATAATTGCTAGCCAAGAATCTTATATCTGGCAAAAAATGTCCTTTAAAAATTAGAGTAAGTTTAGAATATTCACAGATAACAGAAATTGAGAGAGTTTGTCATAAAGAGAACCAGCCTTACTAGAAAATAGTAAAGGGGGAGCTGCATCCTGGAAAGAAGACAGGAGAGGCTTGGAAGAGAGTCTAGAAATGAAGATTATCAGTAAAAATAACTAAAAGTGTTAAAAGGATGAGGAAAATAAGATATGACAGATAAAACCCAATGGACAAAATGAGTAGAGTAAGTACTGCCTTTAGAGTAATAACATTGAATGTTGGTGGTTTAAACTCCCAAATCAAAGGACACAGACTGGCAGAATGTATTTAAAAATACATGCCATCTATATGCTGTCTCTAAGAGACTCACCTTAGACCCAAGTATACAATAAGGTTGAAAGTGAAAGGCTTGAAAAAGATTTTTCATGCATATAGCAATCCAAAAAGTTAAGGTAGCTGCAGTAATATTGGACAAAATAGACTTCAAAAGCAAAGCTGTTATAGTAAACAAAGAAAGACATTATATATTATTAAAAGGGGGCAATTCACCAGGAAGAAACAACAAATCATAAATATCTATGCATCTAACCAGGAGCCCCAAAATACATGAGGCAAATGCTGGCAAAACTGAGGGGATAAATACATCTCTACAATAATAATTGGTGACTTTAATACCCTGCTCACATCAATAGAATGTCTAGACAGAAGATGAGTAAGGAAATAGAGAATTTGAACAATCTAATAAATGAACTAGACCTAACAGACGTATACAGAGCAAAGCACCACAAAACAGCAGGGGACACATTCTTCTTAAGCACTCATGGATAATTCTCCAGGATAGCCCATATTTTGGGTCACAAAACAATTCTCAATAAATTTTAAAAGATTGGAATTACACAAAGCACTTTCACTGCTCATAATGGAATGAAGCTTGAAATCCATAACAGACAGAGGACTGGAAAATGTAGAAAGGTATGGAGATTAAACAATACACTTTTAATTAACTAGTGGGTCAAAGAAGAAATTGCAAGAGAAACCAGTAAGTAAATGAGAAATGAAAATGAGAACACAGCATACCAACTTTTTTGGGATGCAGCAAAGGAAGTGCTGAGAGGAAAATTTATAGCACCAAATGCCTATATTAAAAAGGAAGAAAGAGCTAAAATCAAAGACCTAATTACACACTTGGAGGAACTAAAAAAAAGGAAAGGAAAGTAATCCTAAACAAGCAGAAGGAAAGAAATAAAGATTAGAGCAGAAAGAGATGAAATTGAGAAAAACTACAGCAACAACAGCAACAATAAAAAACAATAGAGAGAGTCAACAAAACCAAAGTTCGATTCTTAGAGAAGCTCAACAAAATTGACAAACCCTTAGCTAGACTAACAAAACAAAACAAAAAAGAAGATGCAAATAAATAAAATCAGAAATAAGAAGGCAGACATTACTACTGAAACCATAGAAATAAAAGATATCATGAGAGCATACTAATGAACAAGTATACACCAAAAATTAGAAAATATAGATGAAATGGACAAATTCCTAGAAACACAGGAACAATCTACACTAAACTTAGAAGAAATAGAATACCTCAACAAACCAATCACAAGTAAAAAGATGGTTACAGTTATCAAAAACCTCCCAAAAACCGAATAGCCCAGGACCAGAAGACTTCACAGGTGAATTCTACCAATCATTCAAAGGTGATCTAATACCAAGCATGCTCAAACTCTTCAAAAAACAATTGAACAAGAGGGAATGCTAGGAAACTCAGTCTATGAAGCTAACATCATCCTCATACCAAAGCCAGATAAAGATACTACGAAAACAGAAAATTACAAACCCATTTCCCTAATGAATATAGATGAAAAACTCCTCAACACAATGCTTGCTAATCAAATCCAATAGCACATTTAAAGAATTATTCATCATGATCAAGTGGGTTTCATCCCAGGCATGAAAGAGTGGTTCAATGCAAAAAAATCAATCAGGGTAATACACAACATTAATAAATTGAAGAAGAAAAATCATAAGATCATTTTGATTGACTCAGAAAAGGCATTTGACAAAATACAGCATCCTTTCTTGATAAAAACACTACAAATAATAAGGATAGAGATAAACTTTCTTATAACATTGTACTCAATGGAGAAATACTGAAAGTTTTCCCACTGAGATTGTGAAGAAGACAATGATACCCACTGTCATTACCTATTGTTCAACATTGTGCTAGAGGTTCTAGCTAGAGCAATTAGGCAAGAAAAAGAAATGAAAGGCATCCAACTTGGAAAGGAGGAAGTAAAACTTTCACTATTTCCAGATGGCATGATCCTATACCTAGAAAGTCCTGAAAAATCTACAACAAAGCTACTAGAACTAATAAATGAGTTCAGGAAAGTGGGGGAATAGAAAATGAATATGCAAAAATTAGCAGTGTTTCTATACACTAGTATATTAGTCAGCCATAGGAGTGCTCATGCCAAATCCCAGAAATCTGTTGACTTTTATAAAGGGTATTTATTTGGGGTAGAAGCTTACAGTCACAAGGCCATAGAGTAAGTTACTTCTCTCACCAAAGTCTATTGCCACGTGTTGGAGCAAGATGGCTGCCAGTCTCCATGAGGATTCAGCCTTCCTCTTCCTCCTAAGACTCCATGGTCCCAGCTTCTTCTGATCTCAGCTGTAGGTTAGCATAAGGCTTGTCTGTCTCCCTGGGGCTCATTTCTTTCCCGGCTTTCTCAGCTGTTCATGGTTCTGGTCTCTTCAGCTGCAAACTATTAGGTGAATGGCTTGGCTCTCTCCCCAGGGCTCCAGTGTCCAAAACTAAACTCTCTGTGTTCTCCTTCTCCATGTATTTCCTTCCCTGTCTTTGATTGCACATCTGTTTATATAGCCCACAAATGGGGAGGGGTGGGGACTCAAACTGAGTCGCCCTAATGACATGGTCAAATAAACGCCCTAATCTTGATTTACTAAAGTAAAAGTGAAACTTCTGAATCTAATACAATCTGATATGCCCAGAGGAACAGACCAGTTTATAAACACAATAAAATATTTATTTTTGGAATTCATAAACAATAGTAAATTGCCACAACTAGTAATGAGCAATCTGAGGAGGAAGTCAGAAAAAAATTTCATTTACAATATTAACTAAAAGAATCAAATAATGAAGAATAAATTTAACCAAAGACATAAAGGACCTGTAAAAAGAAAACTACATAACAATGCTAAAAGAAATTAAAGATGACCTAAACAAATGGAAGGACATTCCATGCTCATGGATTGGAAGACTAAATATCATTAAGCTGTCAATTCTAGGGAGTGGGTGTGACTCAAGAGGTTGAGCACCAGCTTCCCACATGGGAGGTCCTCAGTTTGGTCCCTGCTGCCTCCTAAAAACAAAAACAAACATCAAGCAAACAAATGACAAAAGCAACTCAGTAGTTGTGTGCTGGGTTCTCACATGCAAGTCCCAGATTCAATCCCCAGCTCCAGTACCT
>JAQZBX010102335.1:0-11168 GCA_029593785.1 Cabassous unicinctus | reverse complement strand
TAACTTTCCTTTCCTGTGGTATCTTTGTTTGGCGTTGGTATTAGGGTAATTTGGCATCAGAGAATGAGTTAGGCAATGTTTCTTCTACTTCTTTTTTTTTTGGAAGAGCATAAACAGGATTGGTGTTAGCTCTTTCTGGAATCTTTGGAAGAATTTAGCAGTGAAGCCATCTGGTCCTGTGCTCCTCTTGGTTGGGAGGTTTTTGATGAGTGAGTCTATCTCTCTTCTTGTAAATGAATGTTGAGTTCATCAATTTCTTCTTTTGTCAATGTAGGCTGCTTGTGAGTTTCTAGGAATTTGTCCGTTTCCTCTAAATTATCATTCTTTTTGGCATAGAATTTTTCAAAGTATTCTCTTATGATTCTCATTTCTTCTGTGGGGTCAGTAGTGATACTGCCTTCCTCCTTTCTTATTTTGTGTATTTGCATCTGCTCTCTCTTTTTCTTTGTTAGTCTGCCTAAGGGTTTCTCAACTTATTGATCTTCTAGAAGAACCAGCTTTTGGTTTTGTTTATTTTTCCTAGTGTTTTCTTATTTTCTATTTCATTTAGTTCTGCTCTAATCTTTGTTCTTTCCTTCTTTCTACTTCCTTTGGGGTTAATTTGTTGTTGTTTTTCCTATTCCTCCAGGTGGGCAGTTAGGCCTTCAATTTTAGCTCATTCTTCTTTTTAATATATGCATTTATGGCTATGAATTTCCCTTTCCATACAGCTCTGGCTGCATCCCATAAGTTTTGATATTTTGTGTTGTCATTTTCATTTGTATCGAGGTAGTTACTGATTTCTTTTGAGATTTCCTCCTTCACCAACTGTTTGTCTATGATTGCGTTGTTTTACTTCCATATCTTTGTGCCTAATCTGGTTCTGTGGCCCTTAGTGATTTCCAATTTCATTCCATTGTGATCAGAGAAATTACTTTGTATAATCCCAATCTTTCTAAATTCATTGAGAGTTTTTCTGTGGCCTAGCATGTGGTCTATCTTAGATTATAATCCATGTGCACTCAAGTAGAAATTATATCCCACTGTATTTGGGTGTAGTGTTCTGTGTATGTCTATTATGTCCAGGTCCTCAAATGTATTATTCAGAGTCTTTGTTTTTTTATTGATTCTCTGTCTAGATGTTCTGTTTAATGTTGATAATATGAATTAAAGTCCCCCACTATAATTGTAGAGGCATTTATGTCTCCACTTAATTTTTCCACTGTTTGCCTTGTGTATATTGAATCACCCTGATTAGGTGGATAAATGTTTATGATTGTTCTTTCTTCTTGAAAGATTACCCCTTTTACTAATATATTGTGTTCATCTTTGTCTCTTATAATAATTTGCCATTTAAAGTCTATTTTGTCCAATATTTGGATAGCTACAACTGCTGTTTTTTGGTTATTGTTTGCTTGTAAAATTGTTTCCAGCCATTCAGTTTCAGCCTCCTTGAATCCTTGTGTCTAAGGTGTGTTTCTTGTAGACAGCATATAGATGGATCATATTTCTTTATCCATTCTGCCAATCTATGTCTCTTCACTGGTGAGTCTAATCCATTAACATTCAGTGTTATTACTCTCAATGCATTTCTTACATCAGCCAAATTTTCGTTGCGCTTATGTATGTCATATATTGTTTTTATTTCTCTTTTTGTCTTTTTAGTTGTTCTTACCCTCTCCTCCAACTCTCTCTCTCTTGTTTTTTTCTTTTCAACCTGTAGAACTGCCTTTAGTATTTCTCAAAGTGCAGGTTACTTATTGGCATACTCTCTTAATTTCTGTTTATCTGTTAATATTTTGAACTCTCCATCATTTTTGAATGCCAGCTTTGCTGGACAGAGAATTCATGGCTGGAAGTTTTTTCTTTTAGTACCTTGACTATGTCATACCACTTTCTTCTTGTCTCCATGGTTTCAAATGAGAAATCAGAACTTAATCTTATTGGGCTTCCCTTGTATGAGATGGTTCTCTTTTCTCTTGCTGCCTTGAATATTTTCTTTGTCTTGAGCATTGGACATTTTAATAATTATATGTTTTGGAGTAGTCCTGTTAGGATTTATATTGTTTGGGGTGTGCTGTGCTTCCTGGACATGTATATCTATCTCCTTCAATAAGGTTTGGAAGTTTTCAGCCATTATTTCCTTCAACACTCCTTCTGTTCCCTTTCTCTTCTCTTCTCCTTCTGGGATGCCTATAATGCATATGTTTGTGCATTTTGTGTTGTCAGTTAAATCCCTAAGTCCCTGATGGATTTTTCCTATCTTTTTATCTATCTCTTCTAGTATCTGTTTCATGTCAGATTTACTGTCTTCCACATCACTAATTCTTTCTTCTGCTTGTTCAAATCTGCTGTTATGTGAATGCAGCATCTTTTTGATTTTTTGGACTGTGCCATTCATCACTATCATATCCATTATCTTTTTATGTATGTTTGCAATTTCTTCAGTATGTTCTTCCAGTGTCTTCTTAACATCCTGAATCTCTTCCTTCACTTCATTAAGATGGTTCATATTTGTTTGGACAGCTTTGGTTAGTTGTTCAGTGTTCTGTACCTTTTCCTAGTTTTTAGTTTTTTCATTGCACTGGTCCATGTCTTAATGTTTCTCAGTATGGTTTGTAATTTTTTGTTGCCCTCTGGTCATCATTTTATATTCTTGGGTTTATTCATTTGATTAGCTTCTCTCTCTGCTCTAGAATTCTATTTAGCTGGTGGTTCTGTGTGTGTGTTAAGTTTTCTCTTTGACAGTTTGTTCTTCTTGTTCTATTTCCTTACTTTTTTCTATGTTACCTTGAAAGAAAAAGATTAGGGCCACAGGAATCAAAAGAGGTAAGAAAGGAAAATGGACAATATTTATATTGATAAAAGTTAGAAGAGGGGCCATATAAGACTTAGTAAAATGAATATTTAGCTCATGTAGGCAGTGTTGAGTAATAGGGGGAAAAAAGTGAAGTACCTCCAATGAAATGGGAAAGCAAATAGAGAAGAATATATAGAATGATTTAAAAGGCCAGAATAATGAGGAGAGAGAGAAATGGTTAAAATAGTGCTGAGAGGAAAAAGTCAATTAAAAACATAAGAAAAAAGAAAACAGAATATACAAGAGAGATATCGACACCCATGAAGTTGAGGAGTAATGAAAAAATGTGGAATGTAAGAACCACAAGAGAAAGCAGAAGTAGAAAGATGAAGAAAGGAAAAGAGATAGCATTGGTAGACAAAATCAATATACACAGAGAATGTGAAATCAAGGAAGAAGAAGCACAGAAAAAAAGAAACAAGCTAGCAGCACCTGATTAAAAAAGGGGGGCGTGGGGAAAAAAGCAGAAAGAGAAGTAAGAAACAAATAAACAAAGAAAAAACAAACAAACACACAAGCAAGCTGTCAAACAAAGCTAAGGAAGAATTGTGTTCCTTCTTGGGCCCTTGTGGAGCCTCTCAGCCTGCCTTTGTTCATCAATCAATTACCCTGCAGGCTTCTTTCTGCAGGTTTTGAAACAGATTTTAGCAAATAAGCTAAGTTAATATTTTTTTAAGTAACTTTTATTTTTTTGGAGTAATAAGGGATCCAAAAGAAGGCCTCTTCTAGACCAACCCCTCCACCGAGGGGACCCTAAATAGGCTTGTGGAAAATTATCAAACACTTCCCACTGCCTGACCTGCCCCCCCCACAGGGGTGCTGAATAGCTGATACTCCTCAATGCGGAATTATAAATTTGGCTGACTCTGTCCCCTCCTGAACCAAGCCTCTACATCCCAGGGTGGTTAGGTAAATCAGGTTTCCTCATCAGATTTGCCTCTACCCTCAGCCTGGCACCACTTCAAGCCAGCTGGTGTGCTCCTTAAAATTTCAAGGGGGTCTAGGCAGCCAAACCCACAGAAAGAAAACCCCTTTCCACCCTCTGCCAGAAACCTCTCACTCTCAGAGAATGCTCCCTCTCACTGGATTGCCAGTTGTAGTCGGGGCTCACCCTAGCTCTTTGCCCTGAAGGTGGGGCTTAGCTGTCCATGTACATGACTTCCAGCTGGGGTAAAACTCATGATTTTATCTTGAACAATCCACCTCTCTGTCTAGCTCCTTCCAGATCAATGTCCCTAAGGTTCTCATTCCATGGGTTCCCAGATCAGACCACTCGGGCAAGATCCTGTCCCCAATCAGCTGTCATCTGCACGAGAGATAGTGAGTGCCCACCTAAACTGATGCGATCTTTCCTCTTTAATCCTGAATTAATTTTTATATAATGTGTGAGATAGGGATCCTCTTTCTTTTTTCTGGATATGGATATACAGTTTTCCCAGCACCAATTGTTGAATAGTCTGTTCTGGCCCAGCTGGTTGGGCTTCAAAACCTTGTTAAAAATCACTTCACTGAAAAAGTGGCTGTAGCTCAAGTGGTTGAGTGCCTGGTTCCCATGTACAAGGTCCCAGGTTCTATCTCCAGCCCCAGTACCTAAAACAAACAAACAAACAAACAAACAAACAAACACTTTTCACTGTAGATGTGAGGGTCTATTTGAGTTCTCAATTTCATTCCATTGGTCAGTATGTCTATCTTTGTGCCAATATCATGCTGATTTCCCACTATACCTAAGTAATATTCTTTAAAGTCAGGAAGTGAGAGTCCTCCAACTTCTTTCTTCTGTTTTAAGATTTTTTTTTTTAACTATTCTGAGCTGTTTACCCTTCCAAATAAATCTGATAATTGGCTTTTCCTTTTCTGCAAAAAAAGTTGGGATTTTTATTGGAATTGATATCTTAACAAGATTTGTTCTTCCAATCCATGAACACTGAATGACTTTCTCTTTATTTAGGTTTTCTTTGTTTTTTATTAATCAATATTTTGTAGTTTTCTAAATACAGGTCCTTTATATATTTGACTAAATTTATTCCTAAGTATTTGTTTCTTTTAGTAGCTATTATAATTGCATTTTGTTTTACTTCCTCCTGAGTTTGGGCATCAATAATGTATAGAAATGCTACTAATTTTTGCATATTAATCTTGTACCCTGTCACTTTGTGGAACTTATGTATTAGTTCTAGTAGCTTTGTTGTGGATTTTTGGAATTTCCTAGACATAGGGTCATATCAGCAAATATTGAAATTTTTACTTCTTCCTTTCTTGTTTGGGTGTTTTTTGTTTCATTATCTACAGTAATTGTTTTATCTAGAACCCTAGCACAAAATTGAATAACAGTGGAGACAGGGGGCACCCATGTTTTGTTTTGGATCTCAGTAGGAAAGTTTTCAGTCTTTCACAGTTGAGTATAATGCAAGCTATGCATTTGTGACACATGCACTTTACCATGTTAATAAAACTTCCTTCTATTCCTATTTTTTCAAGTGTTTTTATCAAGAAATTATGCTATATTTTGTTAAATGTCTTTTCTGCATCAACTGAGAGGCTAATGAGGTTATTCTTCTTCATTTTATCAGTTTGGTTTATTATACTAATTGTTTTTTTCATGTTGAAAAACCTTACATATCTGGGATGAAATCCACTTGATCATGGTGTATATCTTTGTAATGTGCTTTTGAATTTGGTTTGAAAGTATTTTCTTGAGGATTTTTGCAACTATATTTATTAGAAAAGTTAGTCTTTAATTTTCTTTTTTTCATAGAATATCTAGTTTTGGTATTAGTATGATGTTAGCTTCAAAGAATAAGTTTGGTAGCATTCCTTCCTGTTTAAATTTTTGGGGAACTTGAATAAGATTTGTATTAGGTCATTTTTTAATGATTTGTAGAATTCAACATGAAGCCATCTGGTCCTGAGCTTTTCATCTTTGGAAGTTTTTTGATGACTCTTTAATATCTTATGATTGTTTTTTTGAGGTCTTCTATTTCTTCTAGAGTCAGTGTATGTTTTTCATGAGTTTCTAGGAATTTGTCTGTTCCATTTACGTTTCCATGTTATTTGGTGTAATGCTCATAGTGTTCTTTTATGATCTCTCTTATTTCTATGGAGTTGCTGGTAATGTCCGCTCTCACATTTCTGATTTTATTTATTTGTATCTTTTCTCTTTCCTTCCTTGTCAGTATAACTAAGGGTTTGTCAATGTAGCTCTTCTCAAGAATTAACTTTTAATGTTGTTGATTCTTTTTTTCCCCTCAATTTCATTTCTTTCTGTTCTGACCTTTATTACTTCTTTCCTGTGGTTTGGTTTGGGATTAGTTTGCTGTTCCTTTTCTAGTTCCTCCAGGTGTGCAGTTAGGTCTTCGGTTTTAGCTCCTTCTTTTTAAATGTAAATTTTGAGGGCTATAAATTTCACTCTTGGCACTGCCTTTTCTGATTTCAATATCTTTTGTTCTAGTTTTCATTTGTCTCAAGATATTTCCTAATTTCTCTTGCAATTTATTCTTTGACACACTGATTATTTAAGAGTTTGTTGTTTAATCTCCACATATTTGTGGATTTTCCCTTTTATCCATCTACTATTTATTTCAGCTTCATTCCATTATGATCAGAGAAAGTGTTTTGTATAATTTCAATCTTTTTAAAATTTATTGAAGCCAGTTTTGTGACTCAACATATGGTCTATCCTGGAGAAAGATACCTGAACAGTTGAAAAGAATGTATATCTTGTTGTTTTGCAGTGTAATGCTCTATAAATGTCTCTTTGGTCTAGTTCACTTATCAATGAACTATATACTCTTCAAGTTCTCAATTTCCTTAATTATTCTCTGTACAGGTGTTCTATCTAATACTGAGACTGGTGTATTGAAGTCTCTAACTATTATTGTGGAGACATCTATATCTCTCTTCAGTTTTGAAACACGTGCTTTATGTATCTTGGGGCACCAAGTTTAGATGCATAAATATTTATTACAGTTATTTCTTCTTGGTGAGTTGCCCTTTTATTAATATACAATTGCCTTCTTGATCTTTTTAAAACAGTTTTGCATTCATTATCTATTTTGTCCAATATTAGCATTGCTTCTCCACATCTTTTATGGTTACAATTTGCATGGAATATCTTTTTCCAACTTTCACTTTCAACATGGTTTTGTCTTTAATTCTAAGGTGATTCTCTTGTAGCCAGCATATAAATGGCTCATTTTTTTCCCATTTTGTCAGCCTATGTCTCTTGATTGGGGAATTCAATCTATTAACATTAAATTTTGTTACCATAAAGGCATTACTTACTTCATCTATTTTCTTCTTTGGCCTTCTGTTGTCATTTCCTACTATTTTCTACCATTTTACCCTTTAATTTACCCTTCCTAATAATCTTCATTTCTATATTCTTCTCTAAGTCTCTTGCTCTTGTTTTTTCTTTCAGGCTGCAGCATTCTCTACAGTATCTCTTATGGTTCTAGACTTCTGATACTATACTCTCTTAGTTTTTCTTTGTCTGTGAAGACTTTAAACTCACCTTCAGTTTTGAAGGACATTTTTTCCAGATAAAGAATTCTTCCCTGCCAGTTATTCTCTTTCAGTAGCGTAACTACATGATATCCCTTTTTTTCTCACCTCCATGTTGTCTGATGAAAGATTGGCACTTAGTCTTATCAAGTTTCCCTTGTGTGATGCATTGCTTTTCTCTTGCTGCTGTCAGAGTCCTCTATCTCTGATATTTGTCATTCTGAACAGAAGATGCCTCAGAGTAAGTCTATTCATACGTTTTCTGTTTGGGGTGTGTTATCCTCCTTGGATATTGATATTTATCTTTCATAAGAATAGGGTAGTTTGGGTCTTTATTTCCTTAAATATGATTTATACCATTTTTCTGTTCTCTTCTCCTTCTGAGACTCTGATAATGCATATATTTGTGTGTTTTACATTGTCATTCAATTCCCTGAAACTCTTGCAATTTTTTCCATTCTTTTTTCATTCTGTTATCCTGTCTTTTCAAGTTCAGATGGTCTGCCTTTGACTTCAATAATTCTGTTATCCATCAACTCAAATCTGCAGTAATATGCCTCTAATGAATTTTTAGTCTCATCTATTGTGTCTTTCAGTCCCATAAGCTCTGTTACTTTTCCTTTCAGGCTTTCAATTTGTTCTTTATGTTCACACAGTATCTTTTTAATATCCTTTACCTCTTCAATTATATTTTCCTTCAACTCCCTAAATTGATTTGGGAATTTTGTGTGATTATCATTGATTACTTTTCTTAAATCCTCTGTCTCATTGGGATATTTGGCTTCTTCCATTGACTCTGCCATTTCTTCCTATTTTTTTTATGACTTGTAATTTTTCCTGATATCTAGGCATCTGAATGTGTTGTTGAATTTACTATGATGGTCAACTTCTTTTTCTTGTCTAGGATTTTTTTTTTTCATGGCTCTTCTTTGATTTTTTGGCTAAACTTATTCTGAGCCTTTATAATTGCCCAGCTTAGGTTATTAACATTGGACCAGAGCCTTACTAATGGGCAATTGATCCTATCCCAGGGGTTCAGGAAAAGAATTACCTAAAAGCAGTTTTTCCAATTGCCATTTCCTGGCTGGCCAATAGATGGCGCTTTTAAGAGAATCTTTCAATGGAGGTTATTCATTCAACCTCCACTTTCCTGTGATTCTGGTCTGGCCAGATTCAAAGCAGCCTTGGCCAAATTAACTGAAGAGAAACCTCTCTCCACCTTCCACCACACCTTCCTTCTTGCAAGGGAGGAAGATGTCTGTTCTACTCTCGGTCAGCTTCAGTGAGCCATGGGTTTTATCCAGGCTGTTCGCCTTAAGAGTAGGGGCTGAGTGCCATTCCAGCCATGGAGCTTAGTAACTCACAGTTGTCATTTCTACTTCTACATGTCTCTGTCCCTCCCTCTCCTGGGTGATACACAGCACTGTCTTGTTCTGTCAACCCCTAAAACAGATCCCTCAGACAGCTTTTTACCATCCCTGCATTGTTTTCATGAGAGAGTTGAGTCCTGCCTGCCTACTCTAAGGCCATCTTTCCAGAAGTTTGTTGTAACAGAGTTTTTAATTAAAGTCTATATAATCTGATATTAATTTACTTACCCCAGCTTTTTTACTATTTACAAGAAATACTTTCTTAGTTATTTCACTTTTAGCTCATTTATTTCATGAATTTAAATTGAGTCACTTGTAAACAGCAAAGAGTGCTTTTTAAATCAATTCTGCCATTCTCTGCCTTTTAAATGGAGAGTTGTCAATTTACCTTTTAAAGTAACTACTAATTATACAGGAATTTCTTTTTCCATCTTGTTATTTGGTTTTTGTAAGACATAGTTTTATCATCTCACAATTCTTCCATTACTTTCTACTTTCACAATTATGTATTTTTTATAATGAAACTTTTTAAGTCTCCTCTCATTTCTTTCTGTATCTATTTTTCCAGATATTCAGTTTGCAGTTATCATGGGAATTAAATTTAACAAACAAAGTCTAAAACAATCTTGTTTTATTGGGTACCAGCTCAACTTCAATAACATATTCAATTTATATTTCTGTAACCCTCAATCCACCCACCATTTTGTTGCATTTTTTATGAATTATATACATCATATATCCCAAAACATAGCTTTATCATTACTTTTTATGCATTTGCACTTTAGAACCTATAAGATATAAAAAGTGAAGTTACATATCCAAAATTCAATGCAATAGTATCATAAGTTATAATTACTCATGTAGTCACATTTATTGGATATATGTATCACTTTATGTGACTTCTATCTACTGTCAAGTGTCCTTTCCTTTCAATCTAAAGAATTCCCTTTAGCATTGTTTGTAATGCAAGTCTAGTGGTGATTAAATCCTTCTACTTTCATTTATCTGTGAATGACTAAATCTGTTTCTCATTTTTGAAAGATAGTCTCACTAGACATAAAATTCTTGCATATTAATTATTTTCTTTCACCATTTTTAATATTTCATGCCTCTGCTTTCTTGCTTCTATTTTCTGATGAGAAAACAGCACTTAAATTTATGGTACTCATTTACATAACACATTGATTTTTCTACTTTCAAATTTCAAAACTTTCATCTGTCACTGCCATTTAGCAGATTTAATTACTATATGGTGTATAGTATACTACTTGATTGTGTCCTACTCATCTCCCAAGTTCTGTTAAGTTTTCTTTGTTCCTTATTCTTTCTATTTCCCAGCCTGGATCATTTTAATTTTCTTACCTTTGTGTTCAGTGATTTTTTTTCTTTTGCCCACTCCAATCTGCAGAAGAAATATGCTAAGGAATATTTTTGTTTCAAATTGTGGTTCTCAACTAGAGAATTTTTATTTAATTCCTTTTTATAATTTCTGTTTATTGAGATACTCATTTTTCTCATTTTTCATTTCTTTCACATAATTCAGTTCTTTCTGTGTGTTTTCATTTAGCTCTTGATCATATTCAAAGTTTTTTTTTTAAGTCTTTGACTGGCATGTCCAAAGTCTGCTTTTCTTTATTGATGATTTCTGATGTTTTATCTTGTAAGGACTATTATTTACTATTTCTTTGTTTATCTTGTAGTTTTTTTGTTAAAAAACTGTACTGTTAATATTTTAATATGCTAACTCTGGGATTTATTTCCTAATCTACCTCCTTCTTAAGTTTGTATCCAGCTAATGATATGATAGAGATTTCCTTTAGTATAAGTAGCTACCCAAAGCAAAACAAAACAAAATGAAATGACACAAAACAAAAAACACATTTCTCAGTTTTTGCAAATTGGTTCTGTGTTGGCTGATTCTCTCCTTCATGGTTTAGCCCTCCTGCCAAGGTCAAACAGAAGCAAAAGCACAGGGCTCTCTGGGTCTTTTCTGAATATGTGTTTTGTCTTAGGCATATGTTTTAGACTCAGGAATCAACCATTTACAGGCATCCAAATGTCCCCTCTACACCTTGTGGAATAGACCATCACTCTTCTGGGCTACCTTATTGTATGCTTTGAAGCCAGTAATTCTTTGCCCCAAGTCATCTCAATATGATTAATTTTTACACTGCTTTAGCTGTTGACAAGCTACTTCTGACTTCAGGGTAAGTTATGGAAAGGGGATCCAGATTTGAGTGTCCTGATTCCATCTTAAAGGTTGCCATCCAATAGATTGCCACTGACATACAGGCACCCTAGTAGCCACATAGGGATTACTTTTTTGACAGTGGAACAGGCCAAGGACTTGCTTTGTCAGTGCAGGACAGGGATGGAGAAGAGACCAAACAGAATGCCTTGAGCTTCTCTTATCACTTTAAAGTGGGTTTTGTTGATTTGGAACTAACTCCATTACT
>JAQZBX010102334.1:0-11168 GCA_029593785.1 Cabassous unicinctus | reverse complement strand
ATGCTTGTAGATATTCTGAATGTGCCTGCCCCATCAGTTTCTCTTGCCCCATGTCCCTACCTCTGCGATCTCAGTCCTTGGGTCTTGGGGGAGGCCCATGGGGTAAGACCAAACCCCAGCCTAGAGCCTGCCTCTTCCAGGAAGAGGCCCATGGGGTAAGCACAAACCCACACCCAGCACACACCTCTTCCTACAGCAGAACTTCTGCACATGGATCGGCATGGTCACACCCAGCCTTTTACTGTCCAGGCCACAGTATATGTCATTCCAGAGCTGTACCAGCTCCTGGCTGCCTCCAGCTGGCCCCCAGAAATCCTGTGAGCAAAGCATGGATGGACCGTGGCTTCCATCACCCTCTGGAGTGCAGTGGGAACTGGAGCCCATGCTCCCAACTTCCAGAATGGAACTATGCCTGAGGCAGAAGCAGGGTCTCTGGGGTGAATCCTACTCCTGCTATCTACAAAAGCCCCTGATTGGCCAAGTGATGTAGTCGTGAGGTGACCAGGGTGCCATCCCTACCACCCACCAGCAGTGTGGCACTGTGGGGGTTGGGTCACCTCACAGGACCACAGAATACACTCATGTGACCCATGTCTTGGGTGTGTAACTATCTCCTTTCTGATTTCTCATTAACTATTTGCTTCCTTGCCTACCCTATGGTGTGTTCTTAAACTCTTTTATGCCACATAGCCAAGAACCTAGACACAGTCTCCCATAATAGCAGGAGGCTCTGGCCTTCAGATGTGTGGCAGAAGAACTGCATCCTCTCCCTGAAGGAGCAGAGCTTCTGTGACTTACACTGGGAGAGGGCTCCTCTCAGACGCCTGTTTCCTTCAGCAAGTCCCTTCCCACCCATGCCTTACATGTAAACAGACTGAGCGGGAACTCGAAATTTAAGATCAGAGATGGAATTAATTTGTGATTCCCCTAGTTTTGACTTGGGCCTCTGGCCTTTCCAGGCCTGGGTATTTAAGGGGGGGAATGGAGTAGAGGAAACCTGCAGGGTGTATTCATGGCAGAGGACCCCACCTGCCAGGTACCCCAAAACCTGTCGGGGCAGACCCCCTGCTGGGCTCAAAAGGCCCGAATGCCCGACTGCATTCCTCTCAGGTGGTTCCGGTCTTGACTCCCCATGACGTCTGCCTGGTTTGTCACTCTGGCCACCATTTCCACATGCTCATGGCAAACATGAGCTCTAGCTGTCTTCCCCCGAGGTGTCGGGAGGCCTGGGCACAGCCAGGGCTGCACGGGGTCAAGTGTTAGGTGGGCTTGCACTCCCATCCTATCTGCAAGGGCCAACTCATTCCCTTATCAGGGTCTCCAGTACTTCCGGTGCTGAGAGCACATTGGCAGTTTGCAGAGACCTGTGGAGTTGAGTTTCTTCTTGGAAGGGGACAGGCCATTACCACGGGAGTCCCAGGACATGGCAGTGAAGGGCCCTGGATGGCTCTCACCCCTCTACAGTGCATCTCTGTGACCTCCAAGGCCGGGGTCCTTCAGGTGGAGATGTGTCCTTTGCCCAGGAAGGAGATATATTGCACAGATCCCAGGCAGCTGTATTTACAAAGAACTATTTCAAATCAATAACCTAACTCTACTTCAGGCAAAGGAATTACACCCATCAAAACTTGGATCCACCAAAGAAATGAAGCGCATGGGAAAAGGTGAAAATGAAGATGAACATATACCTTACAATTTACTCCTTTTTTTTGCCCACTACAAAGGTAATTGATTGTCTATAAAAAATATAGCTGCGTGTTGTATGTTACAGCATGAGGGAAAGTCAAAAGTATGACAAAAAGAGCTCAAAAGATGGGAGAAAGAAAGTGGACAAGGACTCATTGTAAGGTTTTTATGCTACACATGGATTGACTTAATGTTCTTAAAGGAAGACTAGATGTATATTGCAAGCCCTTGGGAAACCACTAGAAAAAAATCAAATAAACACTAGATATATATTTCAAGTCCTTGGATAACCATAATAAAATAAAAAATAGCAGGATAATAACAGTCATTATGCAGATTAGGTGGTCTGAGCATGGCATCTGGCCTATCCACTAAATAAACAGAACTTGGGCTCTAAGCTTCCTTTCCCCCTCAATATCTGACTTAGTATCAGAGGAAAAGAGAGATTACGGATGGCAAAGTGAGTCTTGTTTGGGTGCAGTGCTGCTGCTCGGCTCCTTTGTAGCCTGAGCCAAAAAGAAAACTCAGTAATGCTGATCTTGTCTGTATTTAAAATTTTGATATATTCTTAATCATGGATTCTTTGACATTAAGTTCAATTAAAAAAAAATTATGCATGAAGATATTACTTACCTCGATGACTGAAATTTGGACACCTCACTCACCGCACTGTAGCCCCAGCCATGTTTGGGAGAAAGAGTATTCAAGGAAGCATGGTCTGGCCCTATGAACCCAGGATTCAGGGAGAGTTTGGCTCTTTACCTGCCACATCCTTGATCTGAAGAGGGAGGATGGAGTCCAGGTTGATGGAAGAGGAATTTCATTTGGGAAGACTGGACCATACCCAGGGGAGAGGTAATGAAGAGCTTTGTCTTACCTAAAATATCTCTGTCTTCAACGAGAATCTCCTACTTCTCAGAGTCAATTGACCCTATGAGCATGGTGGTGAGTCTGAATTGCTTCTGTTACAGCAAGAAAAAGGGTCATTCCAAGTTACTTCTATTTTATAGTGTTGGGGTCACTGTAAATGCAAGCCCCTCTTTTTTATTCCCTTACCCCATTCCAGTCTGCCTTCAAAGCACACTTCCCAGAAAGGAAGGACTGAATCACACCCTTAAACTCCCATATATGTTACCTCTGTCCTTCATAGAATACTACCCTTGATGTCAGACACCCTGCCTCCTTTCCTGGAAGGTATTTGTATCATGTAGAGCTACCCAGAAGTCTGGCTCTTGGCAATTCTGTTCCAGGGAAGTGTCCAGAAAGACTGTGCTCAATACTTGGGAGCCCTCCTCATATGCAAATAGAAATTGGATGAATCTTTCAAAGAAGCACTACCCTGGGCCACTGAGAAGGCTTCATGGTAAGCAGCTGGGTCAGGTCTTTCCTCAGGAGAACCCCTGAGGAACTTCATTCCATGAAGTGGAAATGTGAGTTCATTGGGAGGCTGATCTGGATGATCTTTAAAGCTTCTGTCAATCAAAAGTAAAAAGAAACATGGTTAACTAATTATCATGGAGGAAATTGCAAGGATTGCCAGAAAATTTCTGAAGAAGAGGAATAAGGGGGAAATTATCTGACCAGATTTTGAATATGTTAAGAATAAACAATGTGTATAGGAAATAATTTGATGATGATGACCACCATCATCTCAATTACCTGAAACCAATGAGCTAGATCCTATTTCTATTCCCACTTTTCAGGAGAAGGTTCATAGAGGGTTTGCCAAGGGCAAACAGCTGTTAAGTAATTGGCCTGAGAGTCCACCCCAGATCTAGTCTCAGTTCAGATGAGAACAGAACATTTAGAAATAGTGGGCAAATGCTTTTTAGATGTACTAAGGATGCATTTCACATTAGAGAGCATGGAGGAGAAGAAGGAAAATATAGATTTACAATGGGCATTGATTCCATACACGTTGCTATTCCTTTTCCTGGTATGCCAAACTGCATTAGAGATGAAGGTTATAAAGATTTTGTTCTGGTATAAAATACTTAAAATTTAACAGTGAAGTGGTTAGGTTAAGTGTTTAGGCTTTAAATTCTGACAGTCATGGGTTCAAATTCTGAGCTGCCAATTACTGGCAGAAGTCCTTTGGAAAGTGTTTTCCTCATAGTAAAAATGATAGAGTGAGCCTAGATCAAAAGGTCAAGTAAGACATATTTGTAAAAAAGAACCCTCTTACTTGAAAGAAACTTACTGTGTGAACAGCAACCAAAAGAAGAAACAATGTAAATTAGAATCATAGAATTTGTTGAAATTCTTTAAAACAATTTAAAATTACATGGTATTTTGACATTATTGACAAGGTATATTGCATGTTAAAATTTATTAGTGCTTTATGGGTGATCAGAAGTATATTCGCTGAGAATCTAGTGTGTCCTAGAGAATGGTCCCATGATCTCATTCCTAGAAAGCTTTCAGAGTAACTGTAAGATTTGCTGCAGTAAAAGAGATGCTGAAGAGGAGCACCTGCAGCTCAAGTGGTTGAGTGCCTGCTTCCCACATGGGAGGTCCCAGGTTCAGTCCCAGGTGCCTCCTAAAAACAAACAAACAAAAAATAAACAGTCAACAAACAAACAAAAAAAAAACTAACTCAGGGGAGCTGATGTGGCTCAGTGGTTGAGTGCTGGCTTCCCACACGTGAGGTCTGGGTTTCAATCCCCAGTGCTGATACAGGAGGTAGGCACAGGGCCAGCCTGAGAGTCTCCACTAGGCAAAGGAGCAGGTCATCTTCCCTTTCTTTCCTGTTTCTTTGCTTCATCCCTTTTTGACTAATGTTGTGGATTGTAAGTCTAGCATAGAGTTTACATTCACAAAATATTTTGTGAATGTATTAATGTGGAAACTTTTGGAGATGATGGCAGGAGAGGATGGACAGTGGGTCCTAGACGTGCCATCACTTCACCCTAGAAGAGAGCTCAAGGACCCATACAGCTGGAGGGGACATTAATGTTAAGAAGCCTCCATTTCCTGTGATGTCAGATGTGAAAACAACGCAGTTTGCATAAGCATGATTTTGTGGGGATTTCTGGGTCTTGTGACAGGCTGGAGGTATTTTAAACTCTGCTCCCTGCTAGGATGTCCTTGATATTGAGTGAATTGATGTGTTCCTTGAATTTTGAGTGTATGTGTGTGTTTTATGGAGTTTGGGGTTGGTAAGCAGTAGTCTTATAACCTTTGGGCAAAGCATAGGATCAAAAACCTTTGTGGTAGAGAGTCTATTTTGTCTTGAACTCCTAACCTACCTACAGCTAATACAACATCAGTAGCAACTCAGAGAGAGGGAGCTCTGTCTGTGGTTCTTTTGGGGAGAGCCATAAGTAGTAGCACTGTACTGATATTATCATGCAAATCCATCATAAACATGCACAGTATTCTGTGGAGACTGTATTGTTAGCATTTTGAAAATTGTTTCTATTCTCAACTACGTAAACGATTGCTCATGACAGGGAACAGCAGTGATCTTTCTGTCTTCAAGAAAGAATGGCTTATATACAAGCAAACAGGTGTACACTCAAGTTCTCAGCAATGCTATGTATATTTACATCCATTTTACCCATCTTCTATTCAACTGCCTCCTCACACAAGCTCATTGTCATCACATCCATGAATTCATGCATTCATCCATCCCACCCTTTCATCCATCGCATTGTCCCTCACCTTATTCTTCCTTGCTACTCTTTATTAGTCCTCTCTCTCACTCTATCATTCTCTCCCTGCCACCCAGACCTCACTCATTCCACTTTGTCATACCCCTGCCTCATACCCTCCCCACACATAGCTATAACCTCCTGAAAACTTGCTTCTAGTTTTTATTTGTTCATCATTCTTATTCTTCATGTTCCTGTCCTTTGTCCCTTGCAATCTTCCTTCCAACATCCAAAAGGTTCATTCACCTTCTGCTTTCCCCTTTCTCTCCCACTTACTTCCATCCTTCCATATTTCTGCCCATCCATTTTTCTGTCCTCCCTGTATCCTTCTGTCCAAGTTTCTATCTTCCTATTCACTCCCATTTTCATGTATCCATTCTGCTCTCCTCTACCTTCCCTCCTTCTCTCCCTTTTGATCATTTCCTTCTTCTATCTTTTCCTTCCTTCCAGACAAAATCTCACCATCTCATGCATCCATGTCTGCCCCTTTCTTTTGTCTCTTGCATCTTTCTTCTACCCTTACTTCCATTCATTCATTGTCGCACCCTTTTCCATTCTCATGCCTTCCTTCAATGCTCCCCACTCCTCCCTCCTTCCCTTTCCCTAGTAGCAGTGGGTTAGTTTTTATTTTCCACTATCAACACTCTTGAGCAATTTGAGGATGGATTTAGACAATAGATATTTATCTTTTAGGTCAGTTACTTACTATTTTAATTGTCAATATTCACTGTTATAGGTGTATTATTTTTTTTTTTGGTGCACACCCAATTGCAGCATTTGTAGAAATCATAAACTCTGCAGTGGACAAACTATTCTTTTGTCTATGTGCAAAGTGTATGGTTGGGAACCTTCCTTGAATCATCCAATTCTTTTTTAAAAACAACCTGTCTGTTTTGTGGACTCTCTCTATGCCCAGTGCCAGAGGAATGTCTTGTTGGGTTTATCTATCTTCCCATGGGACTTGTTAGAAAACAATCACACATTCAGTGTTAAGTTCAATCTGCCATAAAATGAATGTCATTCAGGCTTGGAGAAGAGGTCATGCTTTCTATTCCTGACTGAGATGACTCAATATTTCCAAGTTGGCAGTTAAAAGACAGCATGTACACAAAGCCATTAGTCTGAGGATGGAAACAATTGAATATGACCATGGTCTGCATGGCACCAATGAACTAGTACGTTAGTGACCCCTGGAGTCCACCCTGTGCCAGACCTCTGATTATGGAAGACATCATGTCTCCTCATGGTTTGGACTGTTTGAGGTGAGGTTTCTCTAGCCTGTTGAAGAAAATTCATTTCTGAATCCCTATGAAACAACAGTTTTCTAACTGCAAATGAATGGGACAGGATAATGAGTAGGTGAGGTCTAGAGCTCTTTCCCACAATTCTGTTAGGCCACAAAAACCTTGGGGGAGAAAAGCAACTTCAGACTTTATTTAACCTGCAGGCACTTATTAGTTTTACTTCTTTTTCCAGATTGGAGAAGCTCCAGGATATATATGGGATATATACTATGCAGGCATATAACCACCCTCTAGCTGTTCACAGACAGTGGAGGAGCAGGGAAGCAAAGAGGCAATGACCATACAGAATGCTGAAAGCAAACATGCTCATCTTCACACTCACTCACACACATAAACCCACACATTCTCATAAAGGGAGAGACACTTTCACACACAAACAACAAGCTCACTAATGTACACATTTGGACCCATACATATAGATTCACTCATACACACAATTGCACAATAGAAATATACACACACAGATATACAAATACACAAAATAACACATACTATGGACACAAACACTTTTTGTCACTTATGAATGTGTACAGAGTGACATTGGAAAGCACATGCTCATGCATACATACACACTCTCTTGCACACACACTACTATGGGAGAGGCCAGATGGGTCCTTCCTTGTTTGCTTCCCTGGATCCTACATCTCTTATAACACTGACTTGTTATTTCTCAATGTTACAATCAAGGTTGTATTCGCCTTCCTCATCTCCCCATTCCTCTGGGACCCATGATGACCCCCTGGCTTGAATCATTGAATGACAAGGTTCATAGTCACATGCAACAAAAGGTCATGATACATTGGATTGTCCTCCACTATTAGGAACCACCCTTGCACTTCATAGATGCATACCTGTCTATTTCTGCTCTTCCTTCATTATCCTGGGTATTCTAACCCATTCTTCCCAATCTACCCACCTGTCAACCCTGCACCAGCCAACCTAATATATTACTAACATCCTGTCCTATCCCTTGAAAACACAACTACACTCTATCACTTTAGCATAGGTTAAGTCCATATGGGTGATGGCTCACAACTTATTTTTTCCTTTTCTTTCTTGTACACCTGTCTTTCAGACAAGAGTTCTCAGAGACTGCTCAATTTCCTTAATTTAAATCAGTGAGGTCATGTACTGTTAATCCTTCAATGCCTGGCTTGCTTCACTCAACATAAGGTCTTCCAGATTCATCCATGTTATCCCGTGTGTTAGCACTTTATTCCTTCTTACAACTGAGTAATATTCCATTGTATGTATGTACCACATTTTGTTAATCCATTCATCTGTTGATTGGTACCTGAGTTGATTCCAAATTAGGCAATAGTGAACAATACTGCTATGAGCATTTGTGTGCATATATCTGTTCATGTCTTTGCTTTTAGTTCTTCTGTGTATATACCCAGCAGTGGAATTGATGGATCATATGGAAGATAAATAGTTATTTTTTTGAGGAACCACCAAACTGTCCTGCACAGTGGCTGGACCATTCCACAATCCCACCAGCAGTGGATGAGGTTTCCCATTCCTCCACATCCTCTCCAACACTTATACTCTGCTGTATTTTTTTTTTTAATAGCCACCATTCTAATGGGTATAAGATGGTATCTCAATGTAGTTTTGATTTGCATTTCTCTAATAGCTAGATATGTCGGGCATTTTTTCATGTGCTTTTTAGCCATTTCTCTTTCTTCCTTGGTGAAGTGTCGTTTCAGGTCACTTGCCCATTTTTAAAATGGATTGTTAGTCTTTTTATTTTTGAAGTGTAAGTTTTCTTCATATATGCAGGATATTACGCTCCTATCAGATATATGGTTGCCAAATATTTTCTCCCATTGGGTAGGCTGCCTTTTTATTTTCTTGATAAAGTCCTTTGAGGTGCAAAAGTTTTTAATTTTGAGGAGATCTCATTCATCTATTTTTTTCTTGTGCTGCTTGTTCTTGGGTGTGAAGTTTATGAAACCATTTTCTATTACAAGTTCCTGTAGATGCTTCCCTACATTAATTTCCAAGGGCTTTATGGTCTTGGCACTTTTATTTAGATTTTTGATCCATCTTAAGTTGATTTTTGTGTAAGGTGTGAGATGATGTTCCTCTCTCATTCTATTGGATATTGATATCCAGTTCTCCATGCACCACTTGTTGAAGAGGCCATTCTCTCCCAACTGAGTGGGCTTGGTCGCCTTGTCGAACATCAGATAACTGTATATATGAGGATTTATATCAGGACTCTCAATTCAGTTACATTGGTCAATGTGTCTATTCTTGTTCCAATACCATGTGGTTTTCACCACTGTAGCTTTGCAGTAGGTTTTAAAGTCAGGTAGTGTGATATCTCCAACTTCATTTTTCTTTTTCAATATGTCTTTGGCGATTTGGGGCCTCTTAACCTTCCAACTGAATTTTGTAGTTAGTTTTTCCAATTCCTTAAAAAATACAATGTCAATTTTTATTGGGATTGCATTAAATCTATAGATTAGTTTGGGTAGGATAGACATTTTGATGATGTTTAGTCTTCTTATCCATGAACAGGGAATATTCTTCCATTTATTGAAGACTTCTTTGATTTCCTTTAACAGTGTTGTGTAGTTTTCTGTATATAAGTCCTTTACTTCTTTAGTTAAATTTTTTCCTAGGTATTTGATTCTTTTAGTTACTATTGTAAATGGTATTTTTTTCTTGATTTCCTCCTCAGATTGCTCATTATTGGTGTATAGAAGTGCTACTGATTTTTGAGCATTGATCTTATAGCCTGCGATGTTACTGAACTCCTTTATAAATTTTAGAAGCTTTGTTGTAGATTTCTCAGGGCTTTCTACATATAGGACCATGTCATCTGCAAATATTCAAATTTTTACTTCTTTTCCAATTTGGATGCCTTTTATATCTTTTTCTTGCCTCAGTGCTCAAGCAAGATCTTCTAAGACAATGTTAAATAGGAGTGGTGATAGTGGGCATCCTTGTCTTATTCCCAATCTCAGAGGGAAGGCTTTTAGCATTTCACTATTGAAGATGATGTTAGCTGTGCGTTTTTCATATATACCCTTTATCATGTTCTGAAAGTATCCTTCCATTCTGATCTTTTGCAGCGTTTTTATCAGGAAAGAGTGCTGTATTTTGTCAAATGCTTGTTCTGCTTCTATAGAGATGATCATGTGATTTTTTTCTTTCAATCTTTATGTGGTGTATTACAGTGATTTATTTTCTTATATTGAACCATCCTTGCATAGCTGGGATGAATCCCACTTGGTCATGATATATAATTCTTTGATATGTTGTTGAATGCGATTAGCAAGTATTTTGTTGAGGATTTTAGCATTTAGGTTCATTAGAGAAATTGATCTGTAATTTTCCTTTCTAGTGGTATCTTTGTTTGGCTTTTGTATTGGGGTAATGTTGCCATCATAAAATGAGATAGGCGATGTTCTTTCTACTTCTATTTTTTGGAAGAGTTTAAGCAGAATTGGTGTTAGCTCTTTCCAGAATGTTTGGAAGAATTCACCTGTGAAACCATCTGGACCTGGGCTCCTTTTAGTTTGAAGGTTTTTGATCACTGAGTCTATCTCTTGTAATTAGACTGTTGAGTTCATCAATTCCTTCTGTCGTCAATGTAGGCTGTTTGTGAGTTTCTAGAAATTTGTCCATTTCCTCTAAATTATCATTCTTGTTGGCATATAAATTTTCAAAGTATCCTTTCATGATACTCTTTATTTAGATGGGGTCTGTACTGATATCCCCTTCTTCATTCCTTATTTTGTGTTTTCATCTGCTTTCTCCTTTTCTTTGTTAGTCTAGCTAAGGGTTTGTCAATTTTATTGATCTTCTCAACAAACCATCTTTTGGTTTTGTTTATTCTTTCTAGTGCTTTCTTATTTTCTATTTCATTTAGTAATGCCCTAATCTTTCTTATTTCTTTCTTTCTACTTCCTTTTGGGTTAGTTTGTTGTTGTTTTTCCGATTACTCCAGCTTTGTAGTTAGGACTTCAATTTTAGCTCTTTCTTCTTTTTTAATATATGCATTTATAGCTATGAATTTCCTTCTCAGTACAGCTTTGGCTGCATCCCATAGGTTTTGATATGTTGTGTTCTCATTTTCATTTGAATCAAGGTAGTTACTGATTTCTTTTGAGATTTCCTTCTTGCCCCACTGTTTGTCTAAGTTTGTGTTGTTTGACTTCCATATCTTTGTGCCTTATCTGGTTCTCTGACCCTTAGTGATCTCCAATTTCATTCCATTGTTGTCAGAGAAATTACTTTGTATAATCTCAGTCTTTCTGAATTCATTGAGGGATTTTCTGTGGCTTAGCATGTGGTCTATCTTGTAGTATGATTCATGTGCACTCGAGAAGAATGTATATCCTGCTGTATTTGGGTGCAGTGCTCTCTATATCCATTAGGTCCATTTCCTCTAATGTATTAGTCAGTAACTTTGTTTCTTTAATCACTCTATGACTAGATGTTCTATCTAATGGTGAAAATGATGTATTAAAGTCCCCCACTATAAGTGTAAAGACATTTATTTCTCCACTTA
>JAQZBX010102333.1:0-11169 GCA_029593785.1 Cabassous unicinctus | reverse complement strand
AGTGATGAATGGACAATTCTGATTATAAAAAAAAAAGTCATTGGAGGCATACTTTAGATGGATTGTATGGTATGTGAATATATCTCAATAAAATTGTTTAAAAAATGAAAATAACTAGTACTCTCCCTATGACTGATGGATATAACCTTGATATCTTGGGTGGTTTCATAGAAATGCTTTACTAGGATAGGCAATTTGATACAGAAATTTTCCTGCATCAAAATGGAAAATTTTGATACAAGAACATGCTACGAGGGGAATTCAAGCAGGTACATAGAAGCAGGGTGTCTCTCGTTCTCTAGGACCAACTTTGGAATCAACTGAGTTGCTGCTGGATTTTATTGCCATTTGAGTGGCTCCCTGTAAACAGCTCTTGATTAACCAAAAAAAATCTGATTTTATCAAGAATATCAGATCTAAGGTTAATGGACAGCATCCTGCTTAGAAAGCCAAAACACTGATTGATGAAGATAAAATCAATCAGCTTGGTAGGCTGAATTGCAGGCTCTTTGTCTCTATATCTAGATTTTATCAACTCATAGTGGTAGACAATGGTCTGGCCATATGATCAGTCACATGGACAATGGAATAATTGTCTTATACTGGGTTTCCCTATGAGGAAGACCCCCTGGAAATCACCATGGGAATTTGATGGTTGTGTTAAAGTAGACAATGTTGACTGTTGATTCCCATCACAAGAACCCCCTTACAGGACCAGAAGGTGATTGAAGCCTGTAGGTATTTAACCCAGGGTGCTTCTTTGAGGTGGCTCCCAGGTCCATGACATCAGTAGATATTTGAGGTTACAATAATGCAAAGAAAGGCTGGGCTTTAGTTTCTAGACTGAGCTATTATGATAAATACCCACAGTGAGTTGTCATAAATTACAGAAATGTATTATCTCATGGTTTCAGATTCTGGAAGGCTTGTTTCTTCCTGGGATTTGTAGCATTCTGGTGGGTGGGTAATATTTAGGTTTCCTTGTCTTTCCCACCATGTGACATTGTCCTCTTCTTTCTATTCTAAGTTCCTGCTGACTCCTAGTATGCAGCTCCTATTCATGATTTTTTATTTATAGGATCAGAAATAATAAGATTAATACTCATCCTGATTCATTTGGTCACATCTTAAATAAAAATAACATCTTCAAGATGTCCTACTTAGAGTGTGTTCACACCCACATGAGTGGGATTAAGAAAAAGAATCTGCTTTCTTCTTGGTTACATATCTCAATATGCCACTGGTTGAATTTAGACATATTCTTCTTGTACCCTCTGAGTCATGAAATGATGAAAAGTATTCTCTCTGGTAACAAGAGACATAGAGTCTGAACATGACTATATGGCAGATTTCCCAGCATGGGACATAGCTAGCAAGTCAGACAGATACTTGAGGCTCTTGAAGGTTATACATGGACACTGAGAGAAATGACACATACTCTGGACTGGGTTTTGCATACGCAGTGGTAGATGCAAATTATCATAGTGCTAAAAAAAAAAAGAACCAGAACAGAAAATACTCTTCCAATTTGGACCACAAAAGTTATATTTCTTCTGAATAGTGAATGTGCTTTCATCCTTAGAGTGGTGGTTTAATGGGAAATTGGGATAAGTGATAGAAAAATTACTTTTCTAAAGCCAGGAGATACATAGGCATGAAAGGCTGACTTACACAACTTCAAATGGGGTGACCAATGGAGGTTTTCCAGTAGATAGAGTTTTCTGTTTCCCTTCTGAATTTGGGGATGTTAGGGTGTGGGGGTGAATCTATAAAATTCTTCCCCACATCATTTCAATTTTTTTCTTTTTTCCCCACATCACTTCAACTTTATTCTTTCCAATTGCAGTGATACCAAGACCAGCGTTTCAATTGCAACTATCAGAATCAGTGATGAATCTGTGAAAGAAAAATTGGAGTTCAGTTTGCGGCCGTGGCTTTTTATTAGGTACACTAATGTTTTGCTACAGCAAAGGAAGCCATAATGCAAATAGCTTCAGAGTTCTAGGGATAACAAATGATTTTTAGTTATATTAAGGAACTTAACTTGACTCTTATTTATTGGATGATAGTTTGTCCATCTTATATGACACGGTTTAGGGAAGGTGACTTCATTTTGCATTGGGTCAAAGGTAATGATCTAAGGTTTAATTGACTACCTAGGTCAGAAGACTTTGTGTGAATTTCCAATTTTAAATGATAAAGAGGAAACTCAAAAGGACATTTGTCTGATATGTTTTGTTTTGTTTTTGTTATTGTTGTTTTGTTTGTTTGTTTTGTATTGTTTTTTGGTTCTGTGGGTTACCCAATGCTTTCTTTATACATTTTATCAATTTTCCCCCTTTTGGTCAATCCCTTAGCTACAAGGGTTTGACCAAAGGTGTTGTTAGCCTCTCATTCACAAATCAAAGTCTCTTGTGTTTCATTGTCAGTTTTTGGGTTAGCTGAAGTTTGAGGTTTTCATTCTGGTTTTGTATCCTCACCTATATAACTTTTTCAAGTTAGTGGCTGTGCAATAACATTGAAGAGAAAAAAGTTTAGGCAATGACTGAGGAGTATTATGAATGTGATTAAAAGGATAACATGTGCCCCTTTTATGACATCTATGAGTCAAGATCTCCATGACCCAAAAAACCAATCAAAAAGAGACTCAGATCAATGAGAATTAAGAGCTATATAAACTGATTTGCTTGTTTCTTTAACATAAATCTCTACTTTTACTACCTCTTGGTAAACATTCTCATGCCACTTTAAGTTACAGTGCAATGGGTCCCAACTAGAGCTCACATCTTGGGAAGAGAGAATATAATCCAATGACAAACAATGTTGAACAGCCATTTTGCAAAATTATGATGCTTCATCATCTTGAAAGCTGATGACCTGCCTTAGGTGGGAAATAGATTTCTCTAACTCAAAGCTACCTTTTCTAGTACCATCTGTAACCTTATAGTATATCTTCCAATGTAGGAGATACCTGTCTCAATGACAAGGTTAAAAGGACACCCTATGAGTTTAGTCTGGGTTATGCATTTTCCATGATCCATTTAGAGGTGTCTCTAGTCTGGCAATAGTCTCTTATGAGTTTTTATAGTAGGGGAAAATATCTTAGCCCTCATGTTTCTAATTTTCCCTGTGGAAGCTTAATTTTCATTTGGAAGCTTATCATAAATAGCCATGAGGGAAATAACTTAAGATATATAACAGAAACTAAACCAATTTATGGGTAGTATCTTGTATATTTTGTGCTAACATACAAAATAATGTCCTTGAAGAGCTTAATAAGAACATATATTGCAAATAAGGAATGGAATATTGACATTATAGTTAAGTGAAGTAAACTCCAGAAGGAGAATCATAATCACTATCATCTTCATTGTTATTTGATATCTTAGTCTCATTTAACCAACAATTTTCTTGCCCAACTTTCATTCCACTTGAAATTTTTCTTTTGATTAAAATAAATTCTGATGCCATTAGTGCCTCAGTGGATTTTGAGAAAAATAGTGTCTTTAAAGGGGGTCTGACCCCGTTTAAAGCTCATGAAAGTAAAAGGAATCTTGCCAAGCAGGATAGTCTCATCCATTTGCCCCACAGGATATAACTCCCCTGTCAATAAGAGGTGGAGAGGGCACTACAATCCCAGAATCCTCAGGATTGGGAAATGAATGATGGGCTAGAGTAGACTTACTGTAATTCTACTATAGAGTTATTATTATTCTAACAATGGGAGAACTTTTGTCATTGATATGGAGGCAGTGGCCACCAGAGGCTCTGAGGGGAAGGAGAGGGGAAAAATAAGTGTAATATGGGGGCATTCTCAGGACATTGGATTGTCCTGAAAGACATTGCAATGACAGATACAGGCCATTATATATTTTGCCATAACTTACAAAATTGTGTGGGAGAGACTTTAAAATGTAATGTAAACTCTAATCCACACTTAGGGCAATGCTCCAATATTTGTTAAAAAATTGTAACAAATATACTACACTAATGAATGTTGTTGTTAATTTGGGAAAGTGTGGGAAGGGTAAGGAGTAGGATATATGAGAATCCCCTACAATTTTCATGTAGATTTTATGTAATCTAAGTATCATTATATAAAAACTTAAAACAAAAACAAACAAAAAAAGGAGTCTTACTGTATAGAATTTGAAAATGTAGTTTGCCTTAGAGTTTGGCCATTTTCATCAGTCTAGCTTTTAGGAAAAACATCACATTCCTTGGCTTTGGCCAAATAATAATCCCTGTCTCAGGGTCTCATATGGCACAACCAAGTCATTCCAAAAAGGATATCTATCTGGTTGGGTATTTATTTTTCTCCTCTCAGGGAAACATCTTCAAGTGTAAGGGGGGTGGTCATTACATAAATATATGTTTTAGGAGTAGTGTGGGATGGTAATAGGCCTAGCAGTGACTAATTGGTTTCATTTGCCTTATGGTATGCTAGAAGGACAAGGGAATTCAGTTCAAGGTAGGAGTTCGTAGGACAGAAATAATGCAAAGAGGAGATAAAAGAACATCATGATGGTGTAGGTACAGTATTATTGGATATGGAGACTGAGCATTGAAAAGGGTTATAGCATTTTGATATTATTTATGAATTTCAAAAATAGATATTAGATTATATTTGTAAGTTGGTTTGTTCCTCTGGGTACATTAGATTGTATTGGATTCACAGGTTTCACTTTTACTTGATTAAATTATGATTAAGGCTTTGATGGGGCCATATCAGTAGGACATTGAGTTCCAAACCACCAAGGACTTTTCACAGAGAAAACAACAAGGCAGATGAGTTTGTTGGAGTTTTTAGCTCGAGCCTGGGAAGTAAACACATGGGAGAGAGAAGAACAGCTGAGCCAGGAGAGAATTGAGCCCCGGGGAGAGAGACAAAGCTTAGACAGCCTGATAGTCTAGAGCTGACCTTGTGGAGAGAACAGAGCAGCTGAGCCCAAAGAAAAATGAGCCCCAGGAGAGAGATGAGACTTATCCCAGCCTACAGCTGATATTGGAAGAAGCTGGGAACAGGGAGCCTTAAGAGGAAGAGGAAAGGTGAATGTTGCCAGCCATCTTGTTCTAACCCATAGCAACAGACTTTGGTGAGGGAAGTAACTTACATTTTATGGTCTGGTAACTGTAAGCTTCTACCCCAAATAAATAACCTTTATAAAAGCCAACAGATTTCTGGTATTTTGCATCAGCACCACTTTGGCAGACTAATCCAGGGGTATAAGATGAATAAGAGAACATTAAAAGGACAGTGAAAAGGAAAAGACAAAGTATAAGATAAGGAAATCCAGGCATTTCTGGAATCTATGGTCCTGGGCCTCAGCTCTTTGTTCTGACATCTTGAACAAAAGCTGTCTACATCAGATTTCATATGGTTGTGAAATCCTTGTGTCAATTTTAGCTTGAGATACAAAATTGAAGTAACCTCCCAAGTGTTTGGAGCACATTTTATTTTGACAGGTGTACCCAGGGGTGAATTCCTAGTAGTTTTTCTGCCATACTGAAGGTCAATAAGACTTAATAAGGTACTTTTCATCTAGGTTTTAAAATATATATATATATTAGTCAGCCAGAGGGGTGCTGATGCAAAGTACTAGAAATCTGTTGGGTTTTATAATGTGTATAAATTTTGGGTAAAAGCTTACAGTTGCCAGGTCATAAAGTATAAGTTACTTCCCTCAACAAAGTCTGTTGCCGTGTTAATCCAGGATGGCAGGTGATGTCTGCAAAGGTTCAGTCTTCTTCATCCTCCCAAGGGCCTGTGGCTTTAGCTTCTTCCAATATCACCCATAGCCTGGGAAAAGTCTTGTCTCTTTCACAGGGCTCATTTCTTTCTATGCTCAGCTGCTCTTCTCTCTCCACAAGTCCAGCTGAAAACTGTCCGGTAAATGGCTTGTCTATATTTCCAGGGCCAATGCCATGTCTATTGGCACCGTCTATCTTTCCTCACATATCTACTTCTTTCTGTTCTTTCTTCCTGAGGTTCCAGTATATGAAACTCCGACTTTCTTCTCTACTATGTCATTTTCTCTTTGAGTTCCCACCAACCAAAGGACAAGGACTCAATGTCCTACTGATGTGGCCCAATCAAAGCCTTAATCAAGTAAGATTAATTAAATTAATAATTTAATCAATTAAATTAATAATTTAATTTAATTAATTTGATTAAATTAATAATTTAATCAAGTAAGAGTGAAACCTCTGAATCCATTCTAATTTAATATGCCTAGAGGAACACAATAGTCTACAAACACAATCCAATATCTACTTTTGGAATTCATAAAATATGTTAAACTTCTACATTGACATTGAGGGTGGTAGTGACATTGAAGCTTTTAGTTCATGAGCAAAACATTAGAAAGTACCTTGATTAAAGTTCCAATAAGTTGATAGATACTATTGCTCTAGAGAATATCAGGAATACCCGAGGTGATAAAATAATGTCTATTTTTTTAAGCTAAATTGAGAGCTCTAACCTTATGTTTTAGTCTGCCAAAGGGATACCAATAAAAAGTAGCATAAATGACTTGGCTTTTAAAAATGGGATTTATTTGGGGTAAAGGCTTACTGTGTCAAAGCCATGAAAAGTCCAACTGAGGCACCATAAGATATGCTTTCTCACCAAAGTCAGCTGCCACATGTTGAAGCAAGATGGCCACTGAGATCTCCTGAGGTTTGAGCTCATCAGAGGGCAACGAGGCATAGGAATTGTCTTTTTCAGGCATCTTATATCAGTCTAGGCTGTACTTTCATTAAGAGTTCAGATGTAAGCTATCAGTCTATAGCAGGGTTCATCTCATCTTGAACTGCTCTGTTGACCCAGCCCCTTCTGGCTTTGTGCTTAAGAGATCCTCTAGTCCTCTCTCTTGCATGGCAGGATCAAACATCATGGGTTCTTTTTAATGTGTCTATCTCTTTGTATCCATTTTTATCAGATGCAACAAAAAGGTTGGGACTCAATCTGAGTCACACCTCACTGACATAGTCCAATCAAACGCCCAATAGAAATTTTATCCAGTACTGTAGTCAAAGTGCACTCAATTCAATTTACTGTAATCAAATGGTATCATACCCACAGGAATAGGATAATTTAAAAACAAAATCTGTCTTTTTTTGGGATTCATAAAAAAATCTCAAATTGACACACTTCACCCTCTGAATCCTCAAAAGACATGTCTTTCCATGTGCAAAATACTTTCATTATATCACAATATTCTTAAAAGTTTAAATCATTCCAGTAATAATGCTATGTACAAAATTACATAAATGTAAGTTATAGACATGCAGTTTAGCTTGGGTTTAAATCTGTGAAACTTAGAAAACAAATTATCTGCTTCCAATATAAAAAGAAGGGACATAAATAGGATAAACATTTGCATTAACATAAGGGAAGATTGGGAGGGGAGCATGCATCTTGGGTTCACAAAATTCTGAAAGCCCGCAGGACATTCTTCATTAGAGTCAAAGACTGAGATCATTTTTTAGAATGATGACTTCTTCTCAGGGCCTCATGGGGATCGATGCTTTCAAAGGGTTTGCCAAATGGCCATACTTTTGGTTCCACTTTTCAAGCACCTGGGTTGCAACTGAGCTCTAGACTTCATCCTCCAGGAACATTGGAGTTATGGCCACACTTTCTCCAAAATCTTGTGGACATTGTCAAGCCCCTGGGTACAATGAGGTGGTAGCAACCTTAGTCCTAAGCTCTGGTATACAGGTTCAATCCCTTCAGAATAGTTGGGTGGTGGCTTTAGTCTCCTCACCGTATAGAGAACAGGTTTATCCCCTTCAGAGAAGTGAGTGAAAACCTAACTCTCACCAACTACCAGGGAATGTGCTCCTCTTCTTTGTAGCCTGGTACTGCCAAATTCTCTGTAAACAAAGGGCTGGAAGAAACACCCTCATCAAAGCCCAGGCAAACACCCTTTCCATACACATGGGTGGGGTACCTCCCTTGGCACAAGGAAATGTGTTAATTCCAGACTTAAGATTTCACAGGTTTCCTCTTGAAGCTATTTTTCCTTCAAGTTTCCCCCTCCCAATTCCTTTTAGTCCAGGGTTAGAATAGTTTTGTTCATGCTGTTCTCATAATATCTTGTTGGTTTAGCATGCTGGAAGGTCACAAGATCTTGATGGATAACTGCATTTCTAATCCTGATTTACAAGTTCCAAGTTTAGTTAATTCTTCAAATGGGGCACTGTCCTCTGGGGGCTTCTTCTCCAGAACTTTGGAATTTCCCAAATCATCAGTCTCTTCTGTCTTTGTGCCCAGTAGGTTAGTTTTCAACCAATCTCTTTCCTTTCACATTTTGCTTATAAGGAGAATGTAGACTGCAATTTCTACATTTACTCTAGAAATCCCCTCAGCTAGATGTCCAACCTCATCAATTTCAAATTTTGTCTTCCATCAAACATGAGGAGTCGATTTTGTGATGTTCTTTGCAATTTTAAAAGAAGGATCAGCCTTCCTCCAGTTTCCAATAATAGTTTCATCATTTTTTTCTAAGACATTATCAGAACTAACTATAGCATGGTGTGTTTGTTTGTTTTTTTACCAACAGCCTCTTCAAAGAAATCTAAGTCTTTTCTTTCAAACACCTCCCAATTCTTCCAAAAAATACCCTTTACCCGTTATTAAACCATCCCAGCAAATTTGGCAATTGCAAGCATCATTAATCCACTCTCCTGATACGAAATAATGTTTCAGTTTGTCAAATGGCTGCCAATGCAAAGTACCAGAAATAGCCTGGCTTTTATAAAAAGTATTTGTTTGTGTAAAAATGTTCATGTCCAAGGGTGTAAAATGTCCAATTGAGGCACCATCCAAAATGCTTTCTCAACAAAGTCAGTTGCCACATGTCACAAGATGACCACTGATACTGAGGTTTGAGCTCATCTGAGGGCAATCAGGCATAGGACTTATCTCTTCTCAGGCATCCTATATCACTCTAGGCTCTTTTCTTTCTTCCTGTCATCAGCTGTAAACTATCAGTCATATAGCAGGACTCATCTCCTCCTGAGCCTCTCTGTGGGTCCAGCCCCTTGTGACTTAGTGCTTAAGAAATCCTCTATGCCTCTCTCTAACATGGCAGGGTCAAACATGGTGGCTTCCTTTTCCTGTGCCTGTCTGTCTCTTTCTTTGTATTCATTTATATCAGACCCAGCAAAAGGGCAATGACTCAACCTGATTCATACCTCACTGAAGTAGTTCAAACACCCTAAAGCATCTTATCAAGTAATCTATTCAAAGGGCCCACAATCAAATTTAATGCAATCAAATAACATCATACCCACAGGAATAGATCAGTTTAAAATCAAAGTTTTTCTTTCTGGGATTGTATTACTCAGCCAAAAGGGTGCTGATGCAAAGTACCAAAAATTTGTTGGCTTTTATCAAGGGTATTTATTTGGGGTAAAAGCTTACAGTTACAAGGCCCTAAAGAGTCCAACTCAAGGTACCATAAGACGTCATTTCTCACAAAAATCTGATGCCATGTGTTGAAACAAGATGATTGCAAATCTCTGTGAGAGTTCAGCCTTCTTTTTATTCTTATGTCTCAGTGGGGACAGCTTCTTATCATCTCCACTGTATGCTTTAGGGCTCATTTCTTTCTGGGCCTTCTCAGATGCTGAGGGCTTTGGGCTTTTCAGCTGCAAACTATCAAGTGAATGACTTAGCTCTCCCCAAGGCATTAGTTGTTGAGCTTTCTCCTTTCCATCACATGGAAAGACCAAAATGACCAAGAACTCCTCTTCTGTGTCTATGGAGCTCTCTTCCTATACCTTGTTTTTTTTTCATCTTCTTGAGTGAGTGTCTGTTTATATAGCTCATCAAGGTGGAGGGAACTTAAACCAAGTTACACCCATTGATGTGGATGAATCAAAGCCCTAATCCTAACATAATTTAATAAAAAATATCTCAGATGAATCTAATGCAATTCAATGGTACCACAATCAGAGGGACAGACCTGTTTATAAATACAATCTGTATCTCTTTGTGGAATTCATAAATAATATCAAGCTGCTACACAGATTCACAAAATTATCTCAAACTGCCATAATTCTGACAAGGAAAATCCTTTATTTATAAGGAAAATAGATATATGATAACAAAGACTTATTCATATATCATATGAAGGAGAAGGTATGCAAAGTCCATTTTAAGAAAACCAAAATCTTTCTGCAAGTTGAGTCATTTGTCTATGTCCCACCATTAAAGTTTTACCAGGATTATGTTAATTGAGAGGTTAACATAGTTTATATACTTACCTTCTATCATGTTTAAGGCATTTGCCCTTTACTTTTTTATTTGACTGGAGATGAAGCTCTAAACTATAGCTGCCTGTGAGGCCTTTCATAAAAGCAGCAGAGTAAAATAATGTAATTGAAAAGAAATTTTTTTTTGTTTTGTGGCATGTAGCATTTTTTATAATACCTATAATTATGCTCAATAACACTATAATCTTTTCTAACATCATGTAGCTACATCAGAACATATCATGGACAGTTAGATGATTGTCAAAACTCTAGGAATTTTGAATAATATCTAAATATTTAACTGAATAATATTCTATCCATGCAAATGTGACCAATAGAACTTTAGAAAATCCCAAATAATTTGACAATACTTCTCATGCAACTCATAACATATCAAATGAACCTAACTATTTATGGCATCTCTTTTCATAAGGTGTAAGAACAAATTTTGGGGGATTGCACAGAGTTTGAAATTAAAAATTATCCTTCAGTGTTTGATTCCAAGAAGGAAAAATATCAAATTTATCAAGAGGTTTAAACGTTTGGCTAATTAGTATCAGAATATACTGGTAAAAAGTAGTTGGTTACTTACATAACCAAAGTGACACAAAATATTTTTAGGAGGTAACAGGGTTGAAAAAATGAAATCTAAATGTTGATTCTTTTAAAAGTGAGAAAAGGTGTTCTCTTAAGCAATATAGGATTATAAGGTCAATATAAATATCAATGGTATTTAAATAAAATTGAATAAAATATCATGACCCCACTAAATGATTTCTCCAAAAGATTTACCTTAAAGTCAAAGGTACAAGTAGGCTGATGGTGAAAGTACTGAAAAATTAACTTGAAAGTAGTGATGAAAATAAAATAGAGATGTAATGGCTATACTAATATCATATCAAATAG
>JAQZBX010102332.1:0-11174 GCA_029593785.1 Cabassous unicinctus | reverse complement strand
ACTTCCTTCACTAAAGTCTATTGCCACTTGTAGGGGCAAGATGGCTGCTGACATTTGCCAAGAGTTCAGGCTTCTTGGGTTCCTCTCTTCCTGGGGCTCTGTCTCTCTCTGGGCTCAGTGGCTGTGCTCTCTCCACAAGGCCAGCTGTAGACTGTCAGGCAAATGGCTCTGTCTCTCTCCCCAGGGCTTCTGCAGTGTCATCTAAGGAGTCATCTCTATTCCTTTGTGTTGTTCTCCTGTGTGCTCAGTTCCCAGGCCCCAGCTCAAAACTCACCATCAAAACTCCAACTCACTCCTCTGCTCTGCTGTGTAGTTTTATCACCCACCAAGGGAGTGGGGACTCACTGTCCTACTGCCATGGCCTTATCAAAGACCTAATCATAATTTAATCATGCCCAGGTAGAGATCAGTTTACAAACATAATCCAATATCCATTTTTGGAATTCATAAAAGATACCAAACTGCTACACTCCACCCTCTGAATTCCAAAAAGACATTTCAATATTCTAAAAACCTTAAATCCATAACAATGCTAAGTACAAAATCATATCATAATCAGTTTAAAGAAATACAGTTTACTTAGGGAATCTGTCGCAATTGCTGTAGACTTCTGAAACTTACAAAACCACTTACCTGCCTCCAATACACAAATGGACAGACAAAGGATAAACATTTTCATTATTGTAAGGAGAAATTTGGAGGGAAACATGAGTCATGGGTCTTCTACAATTCAGCAAACCTGCAGAGCATCCTACATTCAATTTCTAAGTCTGAGAGTCATTCTTAAGATGATGGTTTCTTCTCCCTGGAGATTTATGGGGAGCCACCATGCCCACAGGGCTACCCAACAGCAATTTTCTTGGCTCCACTCTCATCAAGCATCTGGGTGGCAACCAAGCTCCAGACCTCACTCTTCAAGAGTGTTGGGAGTGATTGCCACACTTTACCCAAATTTTGGGTTAGATTCTTAGCACCCCTAGTACAGTGAAGTGAAGACAATATCCTCCCTAACCTTTGGTATACAGGCTCAATGCTCTCAGAACAATGATTGGACCACCTGGCCTTCCCTAATCCATGGGTACAGGTCCACCCTTCTCAAACCTATGCGGTGCTGATCTTAACTGCCCTAATCCTTAAGAAATCTGCTTCATCCTCTCTGTACACTGCAATGGCAAAACATCAGGTGGGACCAACTACCCTCTTCAATTGCTGGGGAAAACTCACCCTTTCTGTACACATGGGTGAGGTTCCTCTCTTGGCCCAAGGTGATGTCTTAATTCCAGATCTCAGCATCCATTATTTTCCTCTTTAAGCTGTTTCTCCTTCAATCTCTCCTTTCCATGCCCCTTTTAGTCCAAGCTGACAGTGATTTTATTCACATAGCTCTCTCAAAATCTTGTTGGTTTAACATGCAAGAAGCAGGGGTCCAAGCCATCAGGCAGTAAGACTTTCCACAAGTCTTTCTGAGATAAGTGCATCTTCAATCCTGACTTATAAATTCCAAGTTTAGTTAAGGCTTCAAATGGGGCACTGTCATCTGGAGATTTGATTTTCAGAGGCTTGAAATTTCCAGAGACATTTTCTGTTTTCTTGTGCCCAACAATTCAGTTCTCAGCTTATCTCACTCATCTAGAATTTTACTATAAGCTGCAAGGAGAAGCCAAGCTGCATTCACTGAGTTTACTTTGGAAAGTTCTTCAGCTAAATACCCAGGCTTGGCATTTTCAAATTCTGCCTTCCATAAAGCAGTAGGAGTTAATCTTGCTAAATTCTCTGTGACTTTAAAACCCAGATTGCCTTTCCTCCAGTTTCCAATAATAGTTTCATCATTGACTTCTAAGGCCTTATAAAAAGTCTCTTTAGAGTCCTATTATTATCAATAGTCTCTTTAAAGCACTATAGGTGTTTTCTACCAAGCATCTCACAATTCCTCCAAAACAATCCCCTTATCCATTTACAAAAACACTCCAGAATTTTAGTAATTGCAAAAGCACTTCCCCGCTCCTTGGTACCATATTCTGTATTAGTCAGCCAAAGAGGTGTTGATACAAAATACCACAAATCTGTTGGCTTTTATAAACAAAAATCCTGGCAAGGAGTTTGAAAGTATAAATTATACATTTATCTCCTTCAGAAACTAAAATAAATCTGTATAAGTATTATTATTAGGTTCTGTCCTCATTTGTAATAAATGTTCCCCAACAATGCAAGGTGGTGCTGAAAGAATGATATATGGGAATCCTGTATGTCATGCATGATTGTTTTGTAAACTCAAAACTTCTCTAATAAAAAAAGAAAAATAATAATTATTTACAGAAAAGCTCAAGCCACTATTTTTGGGGTTCTTGGAGAAGATTTACAAAACTTATAACTTCTATATTTATTGATATGAAAATTTCCATAAAGTTGGTATGTATAAAAAAGAAGAATAAGATAGAATAGAAAGGAAAAGAAAAGGGAATAAAAGAAAAAGAGAAACAAATGTTTGAATATGTAGATATAAAAGAATTAAAGACTTTCCTATGGAATGCAACTAAAGCCTTTTCATTAAAAGTCAAAATCTGCAGCAGCATTTAAATGAATGCTTGATACTTTAGAATAATATTTCTCTGTTTTAAAAAATATTTTGGCACATTAAAGTATTCTGTCAATTCTTGGATAATATTTATGTAAGACATATATAAATATATACACACATAACAGGGGTGCCTCAAAATACATGAGGCAAACACTGGAAAAACTAAGGGGAGAAATAGATGACCTCTAGAATTATAGTGGGGGAAATTAATACACTATTATCACCATTAGACAGAACATCGTGACAAAAAAATCAATAAAGAAGCAAAGACTTTGGTAAATACATTAGAGGATCTGGACCTAATAGACACTGACAGAACACTACACTCAAATACAGTGGGATATACATTCTTCTTGAGTGCACATGGATCATCTCCAAGATAGACCTCATGTTAGCCCACAGAAAAAAATCTCAATGAATTCAGAAAGATTGACATTATAAAAAGTAACTTCTCTGAAAACAATGGAAAGAAATTGAAAATCAATAATGGCCAGAGTACAAGACTAGGCACAAAGACATGGAAGTTAAACAACACAATCTTAGACAAACAGTGGGTC
Source organism: Cabassous unicinctus (assembly GCA_029593785.1). Taxonomy (NCBI): domain Eukaryota; kingdom Metazoa; phylum Chordata; class Mammalia; order Cingulata; family Chlamyphoridae; genus Cabassous; species Cabassous unicinctus. The sequence goes on along the minus strand of JAQZBX010102332.1, from coordinate 8,039 downwards.
AAGGAGAAAATCTCAAAAGAAAGTAGTAATTACCTTGAAACAAGTGAAAAAGACAACGCAACATTTCAAAACCTATGGGATGCAGCAAAAGCTGTACTAAGAGGGAAATTCATAGCCATAAAGGCATATATCAAAAAAAGAAGAAAGAGCTAAAATTAAAGACCTATCTGCAAACCTGGAGGAACTGGAAAAACAACAACAAACTCACCCAAAAGGAAGTAGAAAGTAGGAAATAATGAAGATTAGAGCAGAACTAAATGAAATAGAGAATAAGAAAGCACTAGAAAAAATAACCAAATCAAAAGCTGTTTCTTCGAGAAGATCAATAAAATTGATAAACCCTTAGCCAGACTAACAAAGAAAACGAGAGGAGATGCAAAGACACAAAATAAGAAATGAGGAAGGGGATATCACCCTGACCCCAAAGAAATAAAGAGGATCATAAGAGGATACTTTGAAAAATTATATGCCAACAAGAATGATAATTTAGAAGAAAAGGACAAATTCCTAGGAACTCACAAGCAGCCTACGTTGACAAACGAATAAATTGATGAACTCAACAGTCCAATCACAAGTAAAGAGATAGACTCAGTCACCAAAAACCTCCCAACTAAAAAGAGCCCAGGACCAGATGGCTTCACAGGTGAATTCTACCACACATTCCTTAAATAACTAACACCAATCCTGCTTAAGGACTTCCAAAAAATAGAAAAAAAAAGAAATAGAAGGAACACTGCCTCACTAATTCTATGAATCCAACATTACCCGAATACCAAAGCCAAACAAAGATGCCACAAGAAAAGCAAATTATGCAACAATATCTGTAATAGAATCTAGATGTCAAAATCCTCAACAAAGTACTTGCTATTTGCAATCAACAACATATCTAATGAATTATACACCATGACTGAGAGTGTTTCATCTCAGCTATGCAAGGATGGCTCAACATAAGAAAATCAATCAATGTAATACACCACATAAACACATGATCACATGATCATCTCTATAGATGCAGAAAAAGCATTCAACAAAATACAGCACCCTTTCTTGATAAAAGCTGCAAAAGATAGGAATAGAAGGAAACTTTCCGAACATGAAAAAGGGTGTATATGAAAAACCCACAGTTAACATTATCTTCAATGGTGAAATCCTAAAAGTTTTCCCTCTAAGTTTGGGGAAAAGATAAGGATGCCCACTATCACTGCTCCTATTTAACATTGTCTTATTACTTGCTCGAGCACTGAGGCAAGAAAAAGATATAAAAGGCATCCAAGTTGGAAAAGAAGAAGTAAAAATTTCACTATTTGCAGACGACATGATCTTATACATAGAAAGCCCTGAAAAATCTACAACAAAACTTCTAGAACTTATAAAAGAGTTCAGTATTGTGGAAGGCTATAAGATCAATGCCCAAAAATAGTAGCATTTCTGTACATGAATAACAAGCAATCTGCAGAAGAAATCAGGGAAAAAATAACATTTACAATAGTAACTTAAAAATCAAATACCTAGGAATAAATTCAACTAAAAATGTAAAGGACTTATATACAGAAAACTACACAAACTGTTAAAGGAAATCAAAGAAGACTCAAATAAATGGAAGAAGATTCCATGTTCATGGACAGGAAGAATAAACATCATTAAGGTGACTATCCTGCCCAAATGAATCTACAGATTTAATGCAATAGCAATAAAAATCAACAGAGCATTTCTTAATGAATTGGAAAAACAAACTACAACTTTATTTGGAAGGGTAAGAGGCCCCAAATCACCAAAGACATATTGAAAAAGAAATTAGAGGTATCATACTACCTAACTTTAAAACATACTACAAAGCTACTGTGGTCAAAACTGCATGGTATTGGCAGAGGGATAGACATACTGACCAGTGGAACTAAATTGAGAGTTCTGATATAGATCTTTGCACATGAAGTCATCTGATATTCAACAAGGTCACCAAGCACAATCAACTGGGAGAGAACGGCCTCTTGAAAAAAATGGTGCTTGGAGAACTGGATATGCATATTCAAAAGAATGAGACAGGAACACCATCTCATACCTTACACAATAATCAACTCAAGATGGATCACGATCTAAATATAAGAACCAAGACCATAAAGACCTTGGAAGGTAATGTAGGGAAGCATCTACAGGACCTTGTAATAGGAAATGGTTTCATAAACTTCCCTCCCAATGCATGAACATTGAAATTAAAAATTGATAAATGGAATCTCCTCAAAATTAAAAACTTTTACATCTCAAAGGACTTTATTAAGAAAGGAGAAGGGGAGCCTACCCAATGGGAGAAAATATTTGGCAACCATATATCTGATAGGAGCCTAATATCCTACATAAAGAAATCCTACACCTCGAAAATAAAAAGACCAACAACCCATTAAAAATATGGGCAAGCGACCTGAAAAGACACTTCTTCAAGAAGAAATACAAATGGCTAAAAATACATGAAAATATGCTCCACATCTCAAGCTATAAAGGAAATGCAAATCAAAACTACAATGAGATACCATCTTACACCCATTAGAATGGCTGCTATTAAAAAAACAGCAGACTCTTAAGTGTTGGAGAAGATGTGGAGGAATGGGAACCATCGTCCACCTCTGGTGGGAATGTAGAATGGTCCAGCCATTGTGGAGGACAGTTTGGCAGTTCCTCAAAAAACTAATTGAAGAACTGCCATATGATCCAGGAATTCCACTGCTGTGTATATACCCACAAGAATTGAAAGCAAAGACACGAATGAGTATATGCATACAAATGTCCATAGCAGCATTATTCAGTATTTCCAAAAGTTGGAATCAACCCAGGTGCCCATCAGCTGATGAATGGATAAACAAAATGTTGTACATACATACAATAGAATGTTACTCAGCTGTAAGAAGGAATACAGTGCTAATACATGGCATAACATGGATGAATCTTGAGGACCTTATGTTATGTTGAGTGAAGCAAGCCATGTAATGAAGGATCAACAGTACATGACCCCACTGATATGAATTAAGCAAACTGAGCAGACTCAGAGAGATATTGCCTGGAAGATAGGTTTAGAAGTGATAGAAAGAGAGAAGAAGGTTGTGAGCCAATACCTATATGGATGTAATCGATGGTAAGATGAAAATGTGTAGTTGCATATGGAAGGGATATGACAGGAGGGTAGTGATATTATTGGGTTGGGTGGTGCAGGCTTGACAGGTGGGTAGACTAAGAAGGGTAGTTTGGAAGGTTCAGGGTACTGAGGGGAGTGTTGGGATAGGAACGAGGTGAGCACTAGGTATTTGTGGGTGTGTGGTTGAAAGTACAAAGTTGGAAATGCTCTGATGGCAATATGATAAGGAAGGGTTACTGGTTTAGGGTGCTAAATGGGGGGCAGTTGGGACAGGGCACACCTGGAGCAGGCTTCTAAGGAGTATATGAATGATCATTCTGTCATAATGTGATGTATCAGTGGGTAGAGATCCATATAATGCATGGGAAGGAGTTGGACTCCCATCCTCAGGAGGACCGATTTGTTCACAGGTAGACAGGTGGGAGTCTCTCAAGAGCACAAGCAGTTCCTAATAGAGGAGAACAAACCAGTGGTCAAGACCTCAGTCTTGTTGCATGTAACTATGAAACTTGTCATCCAAGGAGTGAATCCAGGGAGTCGCTGTGGGCCCTGAGGGGAAAAGGAGGGAGGAATAGACTAAATCAAACAGGAGGTTTTTAGTAGGCAGTGGAAGTATTCTACATGATCTTACAATGATGGACACAGGACCTGGTAAATATCAAAATTTATAAAAGTGTACAGTCTAAAATGTAAATTATAATGTAAATCATTGATCTGGTTTAGTAGCTATGATTCACTATTTGTCTATCAGTTATAACGAAGGTGCCATCCACATATAAAATGTATTAATATTGGGGGGAGAGGAAAAGGGGAGTATGTTGGGTAATTGAGAGTTTCCTGTGAAAACAAAATGAAAAATAGTGAGACACCGGGGAGTGATTGGGGGAAGGTGCCACGGTACAGACAGGACACCAGATATTGCAGTGATGAAAGGCAAAATGTCAAAAAAATTTTTTTAATAACTTTCATTTTTTAAATATCCTAATCTTTTAATTTTATTATATTTTTAGTTTTTTTTAATTTTTATGTATTTTATTTGTTAGATTTAAACTTACCATTATTATTTCATTATCCTATTAATTGTATTCAGCTATTGTAATGCCTTTATCTTTGAAGAAGTTTTGGATCACAGAAGGGTTACAACTGGGGCAGGGGAGGATCGTTGGTGTGGGGTTTCAAGGATGGGGATGCATGGGAGGAAGTTCACCTGGGCATACATATAACATATATAAAATTGTTCAGATGTTCAAGGGACATTGTCACAGTGGGTGGAGACTCAGACAATAAATGAGAGAATACGGAATTGCCATCTTGGAGAGCTCTTCCACATTCTCTAATGGAGCAACAACAGTCCCCCAAGTGCAGGGGCAGTGAATGGCAAAGGAAGATGAACCACTGATGGGCCCTTGATATTGATTACTAGCCTTATGAGTCTTTGCACTTGAAACTTAGCCTATTGTTATGGGGTGCCTAAGGGTTGCCTCCTGAGAGCCTCCTTGTTGCTCAAATGTGGCCTCTCTCTAAGCCAAACCCAGCGTGGGACATAACTCCGGGCGATGAGACTCCCTGGCAACAAGGGATTACTACCAAGTGCCAACAGGCAATACGACTGTAAAAAGACCTTGAATAAAAGTGGAGAATGTTAAAGACAAATGAGTTTATATAGCTTAGAGACTTCAAAGTGAGTCAGGAGGTCATCCCAGAGGTAACACTTATGCACATCTCAGCAAGATCTCAAAGAATTCCAAAGAAGATACTAGCCCAATAGTGGGGTTCCTGAGGGCTGTGGAGACACCCAGGTCCTATGGTCAGGCCAGATAGCTCTGGAGTTTGGTGCCTTCCCTGCGGACCCTACTTTGGAGTATTTGCTCCTAAAAGTGACAGAGTTAGACTCAATCATGTCTTCCCTGATATGGCTCATTTGTGCCTTCTATTTAAACCTATCCTTGGTGCTGGAGTTTGAAGATGTACATCCAGAGACTCGAGTCATTGGGCTGTCTATGTGCCAGCTAGGCCTAGAACCTTGGTGGAGTTGCAAAACCTACTCTAAAGCACATTGGACTTACCCAGAACAACTGGCAGGGAGATGATGATGGACAACAGCCATCCCAGGGAACGGAGAGTCTGCAGCTGCAGGCAGGATAGTCCAATCCATCTTCCCCATGGCATATGAGCCCCCTCTCAATTGGAGGTGGAGTGGACGTCACCATCCCAGAATCCTCGGGATTGGGGAAAGAGCTATGGACTACTGTGGATTTACTGGTATTCTACTATAGACATATTGTGATTCTAGCAATGGAAGAAATTACATTGATGTGGAGCCAGCGGCCGGTGGAGGCTCTGGGGGCAAGGAGAAGGAAAAACGGTTGCAATACAAGGACATGTTAGGGACTTGGGAATTGTCCTGTGTGACATTGCAATGACTGATATAGGCCGTTTTATATTATCACATAACATGCAGAACTGTGTGGGAGAGAGTGTAGACTACAATGTGAACTATGGTCCATGCTTAATGGAAAAGCACCAGGATGTGTTTATCTATTGCAATGAATGTGTCACACTAATGAAGGATGTCTATTTGGAAGGGTGTAGGAGATTTGGGGAATGGGGCATATGGGAATCCCAATATTTTTTGTATAACATTTATGTAATCTATCTTCTAAAAAAAAAAAAGAACGCCATATATTTGAAGATGTAACAAATATATGAAAAGATGAAAAATGTATGAGGACTTCCATAATTTTCTCCATATATTTTGTATTTTTCAAATGTTTTCAATGAAAATTTATCAGATTCTATTTTGTGGTGTTTTTATGATTAAAACTAGAAGTTGAAACAAAAAAAAAACTGTTAACAATAAAAAGGTTTACTTTACACTATATAATGAGTTTGTATAAAGCTTCAAATAAAATATTTTCAAATATGTTAGTCAGAAACTGAACTTTGTTCTGTGACTATTATTTTTAATAATAGTTTTTGTACCTGATATGGTTACCCTCCTGTTTTACCCCTTATTTTGACATAATCTCATTCTAACATAAACTTTGCCAGGATAGTACAATTAACCCCCATAACCATCCTTTACTAAGATTCACTAATTGTCTACAGTTTGTTCTGCTTTGTTCTTTCCCTCCCTCCCTCCTTTCCCTCCTTCCCTCCTTCCTTCCTTCCTTTTAAAATAATAATATAGATGTACTTTGTTTCTGAATCATTTAAGGGTAAATTGGTGGCATTGTGCCCTTTTATCCCTTAATGCTCCAGTGTGTATTTTCAAAGAATAAAATATTCTTTAGGATAACCACTTTAAATTTAGATTTTAAATATCCCAGGGAAATTTAATATTGATATATTATCTAACCCAGTCCAAATTCAATTTCATGAACAGAACAAAGAAAACCCATTTTAGCTATTTTATTTTATTGAATTTAGCCCAGATATTGCAATCGATTTTCATTTCTCTTAAGCCTCCTTTAATCTGGAATAATTCCTTTGTCAGGCTGTGGGTTTGATAATTCTGAAGTACATTCATTAATTCTGAGGTATATAGGCCTATTACTTCATAGATTAACCCTTATTTGGGTCTGTGTGGTGTTTTCTTATGATTAGATTTGGGTTATGTTTTTTTGGTTTTTTTTTTAAGGAGGTACTGGGGATTGAACCCAGGACCTTGTAAATGGGAAGCAGGTGCTCCCATCAGAGTTGATTTTTCATTTGTTTGCTTGTTTGTTTGTTAGGCGGTACCGGGAATCAAACCTGAGACCTTGTGTGTGGCCAACAGGCACTCAACCACTTGAGCTACATCCATTCCCCAGGTTATGCATTTTAGTAAGGACTAATGCAAAGATGATGTTGCATCTTCATTGATAGTATGATAAGGAAAACACCTTGCACACATTAAAAATCCTATATGTTTCTCAAATGAAGGTATAATTACCAATTATAGCTTCACTGTTAGGTAAACCATTTTTGGAGTAGGTGGTAACTTCAAAATTGTCCATTGGTTGGATATGGTGTCAAGGAATTTTTAAAAAATTACTTCATTACCCCTGGTTTAATTTGGATATAATACTTTTGAACCACAAAAATCCTTTGAAATTTTCTTCCTCTATATAGTTTTCCCCTATATTGATTCTCTTATTCTGTTATCCTAACTCTTTTTTCATTTATACTTTATGTTCTTCTGTATTTCCTACCTACATTTATTTATCTGAAATGCAAATTATTATGAAACGCTGTATTGCCTGTGTGTGTGTGTATTTGTGTGTGTATGTTTGTGTTAATGCTATGGAAGATTAGATTACATAAGTGTATGATGGATTAATGCCATTTCCATTGCTTACTAAATATATAGTCCTCCTGATGTGATACTTCAGTGTAGATAGTATAATTTAATCTCACAGAAAGAATAAAATGTGAGAACAAAGAAAGCTAGAAGCATTTTACTGAGTTTATTATTAAATAATTTTTCACAGGAAGACATGGTTATTATTGGTAAGTTTGTACAATTAAAGATTTAGGGGCAGTATTACAAATGAAGCAAAAACTCATAAAGGTCATTAAACTCGTGTTACACTTTACTACAGAGAACACAATGAATATAAAAATTCAAGATATAACTTATGACAGATACCGCCAAGATGCTGCTGCCAATCTCCCCTGTCATTGGCACCAAAATCCCATTGGCAATTCTAAATTGCGAATCTACAAAACCCCTTTTATTTGGACAGCTCAAAAAGAGGGAGAAAGTAGATTCCTGCTACAATATGGGTTCTCCTTACTCCTACTATCTGGAGACAAATGTTGTGGGCATTCTCTGAATGCCTATCATAATTGTATACACATCATTGACACAATACATCTTTAAATAAAATTTTATCATACCATTAATTGGCCTCTAATCCTGTTCTCCATTCTT
>JAQZBX010102331.1:0-11168 GCA_029593785.1 Cabassous unicinctus | reverse complement strand
CTTTATTTTCAACCTGAAGAACTCCCTTTATCATTAATGGTAGGGCTTGTTTAGTAGTGACAAAGTCCCTCAGTTTTTGTTTGTTTCAGAATGTCTTAATCCCTTCAAAAATGTTTCTTTTTAAATTATGACTAATTTACTAGAAATAATAAGCTAAATTTCAAGTGATAGTTATAAAATCAGCAAAATAATCCTAAAAGTACTAAATGATGAACAAATAGAGATCTTTGAAAAGGATTCAAAAGTTACCAGCATAAATAGAAAGAAATCTAATTTAAAACAGGAACTTTGGTCATTCACGATTTAATATATCCATTCACTAGAATATTTTATATATTCATGACATAACCAATATTCAAATTCCAAAGGTTTTGCATTTATATAATTTAAAAATTCTGCTAATCTCTTATGTTAAAGTCCTAAGCTTTTTTTGTACTTTTTGTAGTTTCTTTTTTGTTCTGTTTTGTTGGTTTATTTCCTCTGCTCATTTTACTTCTGGGCTGTTCATTTTCTGTAAGGTGTCTTGATGGTATATAGAAATCAATTCATTGTCTTTCAGAAAAATATTGTTTCTGCTCTTCTATTAGTGTTTCTGGGCATTGAAGTGGCTAAAAAAGTGATGGATGGCTGCCAGGACCAAGGAAGTACTTTACTCCTCACAGTCACTCAGGGATGACCGGAGTTCATTATATTTTTGTTTTCCCTCATATTTATCTGTTTCTGGGCAATCATTTTTACTAAACAAAATATCCAAGTAGTCATACCAAAGGGAAGTCCATGGTTTACATGTCAATGGAAGGATGACAACTTTGTGGGAAAGATTTTCTGGATGTGCTGCCCTTATTTCCACACATGACCACACAGTGTGTTGGTGAAAAGAACATAAATGCAGATGCAGAAGCCATGATGTGCTGTCTGCCTTGGTCTGTCCAGTCTTCAGAGCAGGGTACCTGGGCTCATATTCCAAAATATTTGCCTTATAATGCAGAGTACACAATGCAAATCTATATTTAGAAAAAAATGATATATTCATTTTTATTTGGGAGAATCCTTAGAAACCATCAGTAAATGAGTAGAGGTAAAATATGTGGCCTAGGTACTGTCTGTCCTGAAGTTTTAGCAGCATCTGTAAGCCCTCATCATTCTTAAACCTTCTTTAGTCATCTTATCACTCTCTCTCTTTTTCTCTTCCCTGACCACACTGGCTTCCTTGTTGACCTTGGACATTGGAAACCAGCCTTTTCCTTAAGCCATTTTCACTGGATATTCTCTCAGCTGGTCAAACTTCCCTAGATCTCTTTATGGCTCTTTAGTTCTCATTCAGAGTCCTGTGCTAAAATAACTCCTTGTCTGCTGGACCTGCTTGAAATTAGTTAAAAATAGCACCTCCATTTTACTTTCTCTTTTTTTCCAGCTCCTTTCATAAGAATATTACAATCTGCCATGTTATATGATTACTTTCTTATTTACTTACATTCTTTCTTCATCATCAGAATGTAGGGTCTATGTGTTGCAAAGCTGTATTCCTAACATCTAGACATTACCTAGTAAACAGCACTCAGTACACACACCTCAATTGATTGAATAGATATTTCATTTTAAAATGTAGAATTCATGAGTGCTTGAAGAAATAGTCAACAAAGGGTCAGGAAATCCTACTCAGAATTGGTGCTATAAGTTCCCCAAGGGACCAGATGCATAAAAATATAAAGAAATTAATATCTTGACCACAAAATAGAAATTATAGCCTCTCATCTATGATACTAATGCCTGTTTGTGTGCAAATTATTGATGTTCTTTCTTCTTTCTGGTAGTCACTTCAACAATATGAAACAAGGAAATGATACCCGAATGTCAAAATTTCTTCTCCTGGGATTTTCAGAGGAGACAGAATTGCAGCCCTTCCTCTTTGGGCTGTTCCTGTCAATGTCCCTGGTCACTTGCACTGGTAACCTGCTCATCATCTCGACCACCATCACTGACTCCCACCTCCACACACCTATGTACTTCTTCCTCTCCAACCTGTCTTTTACAGACATCTGTTTCTCCTCCACCCCTGTCCCAAAGATGCTAGTGAACATACAGGCACAGAACAAAATCATAACCTATTCAGGATGCATCCCTCAGATGTCTTTTTTCGTGCTCTTTGGAGGGTTAGATGACTTCCTCCTGGCTGTGATGGCCTATGATTACTTTGAGGCCATCTGTCATCCCCTGCACTACATGGTCATCATGAACCCCCCTCTCTGTGTCCTGCTCGTACTTGGGTCCTGGATCATGATATTTTTGCAGTCACTGTTAAAAAGCTTAATGGAGTTGAGGCTGTCCTTTTGTGAACCCTTGGAAATCCCATACTTTTTCTGTCAACTTAATCAGATGGTCCAACTTGCCTGTTCTGATACCTTCATCAATAACATAGTGACGTATTTTTCAGCTGGGCTTCTGGGTGGAGGTCCCCTTGCTGGGGTCCTTTTCTCTTACGTTAAAATTGTTTCCTTCATACGTGCACTTTCATCAGCTCAGGGGAAGTATAAAGCATTTTCCACCTGTGCATCTCACCTCTCGACAGTCTCATTATTTTATTGTACGAGAATAGGTGTGTACCTTAGTTCTGTTGCTTCACACAGCATAGACTCAGATGCACCAGCTTCGGTGATGTACACCATGATCACACTCATGCTGAACCCCTTCATCTACAGTCTGAGGAATAAAGACATAAAGGGGGATCTGAAAAAAATTATTTAGGAGGAAAACAAAATTATCACTATCCCTGGGGCTGAGGATGTGCCTGTTAAAGAAGGACTCAAACACATATCCAGAAATCGTGATTGTGTAAACCAAACATGCAAGTAGAAATTGGTTTTACTCTTTATTTCATAGAGTTTCAATGTATTTGAATTTAAGTCAATTTCTTTATTAAGCTTTCTCTGCCTCTTAGATATCCATCATTTTTTCCCCCTTTATCCACTTTCCCAATTTCTAAATATTATTTTCATCCTTGGATGAGAAATAATTTGGGAATTCCAGCATATTTCAAAAATCATGATTTTCTGAAGGAATTTTTTCTGAAAGTGGCATTTATCATCAGCGTAACATTTTTGACTTTGGAATGAAAGAGTAGTGGTGAGTTTTCCTGCCCTATGGAAAAAAATACACGTGATATCTAAGTCTATTTACAAAATTATAATCTAGAGGAAAGTCTGACAGTACAGCTTTTCAGTTTTGGGTCAATCATTCTTTTCTATATGATCTTTGTATTCACATATACTTGTAGATGGTTATCTGGTTTTATTCCCCTCATTAGAATCCTGTTTTCTTATTCAGCTGATTACCAACAGTGCTTGTCATGACTGGACTCTAGCACAGATTACTAAAGGAATAATGGTTTGCCTAATGCATTCCTTTCAGTTGGATTGTAGAGGGTTACAAATTTGTATAAATTTATGATGTTATATGGCCATAGCATCAGAGATGATCTTAAATATTGTCATGGAAAATTTAAAAATCATATATTGTTTTATTATAAAATATTTCCTTTTGATTATGTGGATGTAATCGTTGACATATGGAAGCTTGATGTCCATATACAAGGCAGTATATTCATTGGCATGCAGGACTGGGTTGCATGTTCTACATTATTTTATTGAATCATATTCCCATTTCTGCTTGAAAACTTCCATTGATGCCTACACTGGGTATCCTTATGTTTTTCTAAGGAAACTGTCTGCCCTTTTAAAATATGTGATAATGGGAAATGTCAGAGGAGAGAACCAAACTATGTAATTACTAAGTTACTCTGTATCTTTTCTTCAAAATTCTCTTCAATCCTCATGCAGAATGGATGACTGACACAAGACTGGATTCCTGGCCACAAAACAGCTCTGGTAATGGAGACTTTGATCTCAGGGCCAACAGTTATTCCTGCATAAATATACATGTCCATCCATATGCTCCTTGTTATCTGAAAGGAAACATTAATTGTATTCACATTTAAGTAGAGTTATCTGATGTAAGCTTGAATAAAAAGGTGATAATCAATTCTGTCTTCAAATGCAAGCAATAGGAAGAATCAGAATTTTCTGTTATTCTCATTTCTGTTAATGTTAATTATGTGTCAGTTAGCTATTGCAGCATAGTAAGACATCCCAGAAGTAAAGAGTTGAGAGGCTGATTTTATAACTTTATGGTAGTCTATGCTATGGAGTTATTTTTTGATAGATTCCGGCTCCTCATGAGTCTGTGGTCAGGTGTGAGTTATCTGGAGCTACTTTGATCTTCTTGGTTAAGTTCTCTCACATATTGGTGACCTGATTAGCTGAAGACTAGTCTATAGTGCCCTCACCTTGGACAAATATCCTCCCGCCCCATGTCCTCTCACCCTCCAGTAGGTTGGAGTGGAATTGTTCATATGGCTGAGACAGGATTCCAAGAGTGACCTGCAGAAACCCATCAAGGTCCTTCAGGCACACCTTTAATTTCACCATATTCTATTGGCCAAAGCAAATATGTGATCATCATTCCCACTCAGATTCAAAGGTGGAGAAAGAGACTCCACCCTTTGGTGAATGGAGCTGCACAGTCCTAGTGCATATATATTGATAAGAGAAAGTCAGAGGATTGGTAACATCTATGCATTCAGTCTAATACAGGGGTATATTTCATTTCAATAAAGGTTTATTTTTTTCCACTTTAAAAAGTTCTTTATTGGCCCTTTTCAGCAAGTCCTTGCTGTCTCCCAGTCCCTGGCAATCACTAATCTGCTTTCTATTCACTTTTAATTAATTTATTGGAGAAGCTGTGGATCAACAAAACAACAATTCATAAAAAACAGGATTTTCATACACCAAAGCAATACCAACACTTTGTATTAGTGTAGAAGATATGATACAGTTGATGAAAACACTTTTTTATGTATTATTTCTTGTGTGGTATGTGAGCTTTTTTGCATTTTTTATTTTTAAAGAAGATTTATCTTTATTTTTCATATATATTTTATTTTTTAAAAATAGATTACATAAAAAATATAGGGATTCCCATATGCTCCTCACCCTACCACTCCCATATTTTCCCACATTACCAAAATCCTTCATTGGTGTTGTACATTTGTTACAATTGATGAAAACTTATTGGAGCATTGCCACTAAGCATAGATTATAGTTTACATTATAGTCCACACACTTTCCTGCACAATTTTATAAGTTATGACAAGATATATAATGGCCTGTATCTGTCACTGCTATGTCATTCAGGACAATTCCCAAGTCCCAAAAATGGCCCCAAATTACACCTACTTTTTTCCTCTCCCTCTGCTCAGAACCCCTTATTAATGATAAAAGTTCTTCCATTGCTAGAATCACTATAAGTCTATATAGTGACTCTAGTCCATCATTCATTCCAGAATCCTGAGGATTCTGGAATGGCAGTGCCCAATCTGCCTCCAGTTAAGAGGGGGCTTAGATCCCTTGGGGCAGATGGATGGGACTATCTTGCTTGCAGTTACAGACTGTCTCTGTTCCTTGGGATGGTCATTGTCCATCATCATCTCCTTGTTAGTTGTCCTGGGTGAGTCCAATGAACTGGAGAGTAGGTTCTGCAACTATGTTGAGATTCAGGGCCCAACTGGCATAGCGACAGCCCAAAGATTTATATATCTTGGACATACACCTATCAACTCTATTACTAGCTTTAGGTTTAAATAGAAGGGACAGAAGAGTAATGTGTAGGGAAAAAAAACACAATAGAGTCCAACTTTCACACTGGGGAGCATAAATTCTAAAGTAGGGCTCACTGGTAGGTTGCCAAACTCTTGAGCTGTCTGTCCTTCCTATACCACAGTTACTCTGGTAAAAGGCTGTAGTTATCCTTGGGGAAAGGTGGGAGGAAGATTAACAGTATACATTTTTGGCAGTTTAACAGGATCTTTCTTCAAGGGTGCGTGGTTGTCTCTTCTCCTCATTCAAGGGCCTCTGGGTCTGTAAACTGCCTCAAGTCTGGGAATTGATTAAGGGGCCATGATTCTCTGCATCTGCAATGTGAGCTAGGGTTTTGTTCACTCGACCTAGAACTCTGGTTTATACAGATCAAGAAGAAATTTAGTAGACTGCCCATCTATTTCACTTCTAGGTACCCCATGACCTATGAGCCAGTGCCATAACTCTGCAACTCAGACTACTTTGAGTGTTGCTTTGAATCTGCCTTTCATTGCGGTAGCCACGCCCACCTTGCCTTTGGTGATTAACTGCCCTTACTTGACTCTTACCAGACTGTGATCTGATCATACCCATAACGTTTAAGGATTCTAATTCCATTACTGCCCTTCCTACAGTAATATCTGAACTACAAAGAAGAGCAACTACAGAGCTCTTCAGGGAAGGTGAAGTTATTCTTAGAAATTTATTCCTCACAGTCCTGGTTAAAGATGTGTCCTCTAGACATTCCTGGGGTTGGTGGGCAGGTCGCAAATGGTAAATCCATTCTAGCATTCCAATCTCTCTAAGCCTTTGAATTCCCTCTTTTATTGTATGCAATGACAACTAGGGCATCTCAACCTCAGATATCCTAGGCCATCTCTTGGTCCATGTTTCAGTCAGCCACCCACACAAACTGTTAGTACCATTTCTAACCCCTCAAGCTACAGTGTAGAATCCAGAATTTCTGCTTATTGGGCCCATATTAATAAATTCAGTCTAATCCAACTTTATATTCCTTCCACCATTATCTCATAGCCTCAGTATCCATTCCCACACATATTCCGCTGATTTCTGTCTATGTAAGTTGGAAAACTCATGCAGTTCTTTCAGAGTATAGCATACTTCCTCATGGGTCACACTTTGTATTTCACCTTTGGGGGCTTGTTGTGATTTTAGTCTAGTAATAGGTTTTGAATACAAGAGGAGTAGGTGGGTGGTAAAGGAGAAAGATTAGAACTGTCTTGAAAGCTATTGACCTCAGGGCATTCCTTTGCATTTTCTTCTGGTGAGACAAGATTAATCTCTCCAGGCAGGGGATTGAAGGCAGATTCCTCAGGGCAGGCTGGAGGGTGGGCAGTGCATTCTGTAGTTTGACTGGTACCTGCTTCAGGGCTGGGATGAGGTTCAGACACCCTGGGGTTGGCCAGTGGCTGGGCAGTGCATCCTGGAGTTTGGCTGCTACCCACCTCAGAGCTGGAAGGAAGTCCCAACACTCTGGGGCAGGCTGGGCACTGGATGATACAAGGTTGACAAGGTGTGGTCTCCAAAGGGCAGGCCATCACAGGTTTATCTGGTAAAGTCTTAGCAGAATTTAGGGTTCCAATATCCCCACCAATATTATCATCATCCCACATGTATCCATCCCGATCCTCTGAGTTCCACTCCTTTCCAATCAATGCCTTCACTGTATCCACAGATACCCTGCAGGGTTGAGATTTTAGTTTGCTTTGTAACTCTGCTACTCATACAATGAGAATCTGAGTTTGATTCTCAGATATCTTAAGTCTGTGGCTACAGGAGACAAGATTTTCTTTCAGAGCACACATAGAAACTTTCACATCATTCATGCAGCATTTAAGCTTCATATTTGAAGGCTTTATTCCATCTCTTTCTTTTGTAAGTGTATCCAGAGTGTCTAGGAGGAGCCAGCCAACATGATTATATCTTTTTAAATTCATTTTTATTTTTATTTTTTTTTAAGGAGGCACCAAAAACTGAACCTGGGACTACCCATTTGGGAGGGAGGTGCTAAATCACTTGAGCCGCCTCCACTTCCCATTATACCTTTTGACTCCAGAAAACTCTGTTAGGGTGTTGAAAACACTCTCACCCAGATCCTTGTTTCTTATAAGCATGGAAGTATGGGAATCCAGAGGTGATCTTTTGTGTGTCTCTATTGCCAACTCATGCATGGTATGTTTGTGGCCTCTTCATTAGTACCCTTTAGACTAATTAGAGTAGAAAGCCATTTGCAAAACTCCTAGAACCACCCCAGACATCACATGTTTAAGACCCTGTTACTCAAAAATCACTCCTGATACCAAGCTGTATTAGTCAGGGTTCTCTAGAGAAACAGAATCAACAGGAGATATCTGTCAATAACATGAGATTTTTTAAGATTCTCTCACATGACTTAGGGATGCACAAGTCCAGGTTCTGCGGGCAGGCTGCAAACCAGGGGCTCCGAAGAAAGTCCAATGAAGATATTTGATGAGTTTCTGGGAGACTTTGGCTGTCCAAAGGTGAGGTGGGAAATTCTTTCTGAATGCTGAAATCACTTCTCCTTTTAAGACATTCAACTGATTGGATAAAGCATCACTCATTGCTGACAGCAATCTCCCTGATTGATGTAGATGTAATCAGCTATCTATGTAGTAAACTCACTGATGACTAAAGTCCATAAATGCCCTTCTATTACAGTTAGCCCAGTGCTTGCTTGACTAAACACTTGGGTTGAGTTGACACATTAGCCTAACCATCATTGGCTGTGTTTAGGAATTCGTCATGTATTAATGCATCAAGTATTTTTTAGATATACGTATTGAGAATATTTTCTCCTAGACTGTGGACACCCTCCTATTTCATACAGTATTCTTTGTTCTGTTTTTAGCTCTCATTGCAATGAAGATTTGTTCTTAACCTCACAGTCCAGTTATGTCCTTTGTTTATGTGATATAATGTGATACATGCAGACACGCTATTCAACAACATGCTATCCTTCATTTTCAGTTCAATTAACCTCATGGTATTAACACCAGGATTGGAATTTTAAAATGAAATAAGGTATGTATTTTTAACAATTATGAAATACTGCCCAATATCTATGTGAACCCTATTCCAATTCTAAAACCCTAGCTTTTGAGTGAACTGCATTTTTTCTCAATGTGCAGAAGATATTTGATTGGTGCTATCAAACCTCACCTTAGCCCCTGGCATGAGCTTTTTTGGTTTAAACTATTAGAATATTCCTTTCCATTTGGTGTAGTCTATCAGGCAAAAATGAGCATGTGACCTAATTTGAGCAATGGGAGCTCCGAAGTACAATTTAAAGATTTATGGAGAAGATATGATAACTTATAAATGCTAACAGCTTCATGCTTCTGCTTAAGCAAATTTAAATTTGGTTTTCTGTTGTTTGCAACTAAAAGAAATTGAAGTTATGCAGTGATTTTATAATTATGACAGAATTTTTGGGTGCAACACTGGGTCTATCTTTATACCAAGGGTCAACAGTAAGACTGATATTATTTTAGATATTCTTCCTTTCCTTCCTTTATTTGTTCACTTGTTCAGTCTTTTCATCTCTCTCTACATACATTCAGTCTCTCTATTCATCCATCCACCCACTCTCCTTCTATCCCTCTATGTGGTCTCTTTGTCCATTCTTTGCTCTTTCCTTCTTTCCCTCCGTTCACTCATCCATCAATTACTTCCATCATTTTGTCTTTGACTCTGTTGCTCCATTCATGCATCCCTCATCCATTAATTCTCTCCATCTCTTAATTTAACAAATATTTTTCTTTTCATTTGTATACTTAATAATTATTTTAAAAATATAGGCTAATGTAATTTTACATAGATGCAATAACTCTTTATGCAAATGTACTTCAGTCTGATAAAAGAACATTATATCATGGCCCATTTAGGTTTTTCCCAATAATATATATTCAACATTATTAATCAAATTTTTAAAATAACAGGTAAAGAGACAAAAAGAAAAAACACTGAAAAATGTCAATAAATATATTGACCATATCATTATAAAAGTCTGAACACTGTAGAATTGGGAGAAATACTTTTAATCTTAAAAAGGTTATGATAAAACAATGTACCACACACAACATAATTGATCATGAAACCCATGGCAAATTTCCCACTTATGACATAAGAAATAGATGGAGGCCCATGAGCAAGACTAAGAGTAAACATCATATTAGCAATATAACCAGATAAAGAAATAAGAGGGATAAATAATAGGAAAGAAAAGGAATGGTGAATTTGTCTACAAAAATATATGAACCAACAAGTAAGAGAAATCATACTTTTTGTATAGAGCATGAATAAACGTTTGAAAATGTAGCAAAGAAAAATCATCCTTCACAGTAGCAACAACATCTGAAAAATACCTAGGAATAAATATGAAAAGACAATTTATTATCCTTATATGTAAATGCAGGTATACATATGTAAATATATACAAAATACATGTATATGTATAAATTATTAATAAAAGGTGATGAGTGGAGGAGAGATGGAAAGCTACAGCCAATCACTATATGATAAAATTTGCTCTTGCAAATATGTCAGTTCTCCTTCAAATTAATTGATAAATTCAATTTATTTCCAACTCAAATCTATCAGTATTTATTATAGCATTTGACAAGCCATTTCCAAAGACCAAATGAAAGAAGATAAGCAAAAACAGCCTTATGTATCAACACCAGACCGCCTTAATTTAAGTTGTTTTTTCCATCACCATTACCTGGTGGAGAAGGCTGGAGAATGGATGCAGATAGGCAAACAGAAAACATCCAGCATGGTGCTTAATACATTTTAGTGCTCTTCCCCTCTCCTCTCAGTTGAATTTTTCTCATAAAGCAGTACTTATCTGTAAATTAGAAAAATAATAGCCACTGCAACTTTTGGAAAGAACCTCACTTCAATGGGCAGTCATTTTATTGATCCACATAGCACTTTATTAGGCAAGCACGACAGGTGGTATTATACTGAGGTTTAGGAGATTAAGTAACTTTTCAAAGACCAAAGAGGGTCTAGGCTTATAATTCAGATCTATTACATTTATGAGAAATCCAAGAGATACAAATGTTGAAAAAGCCTATTTGAAGATGAACAATTTGAGTAAGACTAAAGGATCTTAAACATTATCATCACCAGTGTATTTCCATTGGGCAGAAAGTTGCATCACCAAAAATAAATTTGACTGTATTTACAATAGAGTTTTTCTTTTATTCTCTTTCTTTCTTTCTTTCTTTCTTTCTTTCTTTCTTTCTTTCTTTCTTTCTTTCTTTTTTCTTTCTTTCTTTATCTCTTTCTTTCTTTTCTTTCTCTTTCCTCCTTTGCTCTTTTCCTCATTCCTTTCTTGTTTCCAGAGAAATTCAATATGATGGGATGGAGAATGATTCAAATATGTTGATCTACTTGCTAAGGCTGAGCATCAAATTTGATTCTGAGTTACTT
>JAQZBX010102330.1:0-11171 GCA_029593785.1 Cabassous unicinctus | reverse complement strand
AAGAAGAAATTGTAAGTGAAATTAGTAAATATATTGAGACAAATGAAAATGAGAACACAACGTATCAAAACCTATGGGATATAGCAAAGGCAATCTTGAGAGGGAAATTTATAGCCCTAAATGCCTATGTTTAAAAAGAAGAAAGAGCTACACTCAAAGACTTAACTGAACAACTAGAGAAACTAGAAAAAGAACAGCAAACCAATCCCAAACCAAGCAGAAGGAAAGAAATAATAAAGATTAGAGCAGAAATAAATGAAAATGAGAACAAAAAAACAATAGAGAAAATTAACAAAACCAAAAGCTGGTTCTTTGAGAAGATCAGTGAAATTGACAAACCCCTCACTAGACTAACAAAGAATAAAAGATAGAAGATACAAATAAATACAATCAGAAATGAAAGGGGGGAAGTTACAACTGACCCCACAGAAATAAAAATAATCATAAGAGGATATTATGAGAAACTGTATGCCAACAAACTAGACAACCTAGAGGAAATGGACAAATTCCTAGAAATGCACAACAAACCTACACTGATGCTACAAGAAATACAAGAACTTAACAAACCAATCACATTTAAAGAGATTGACTCCATCATCAAAAATCTCCCAGCAATGAATAGTCCAGGACCAGATGGCTTCACAGGTGAATTCTACCAAGCATTTTGAAAATAATTGACACCAATTCTGTTTAAACTCTTCCAAAAAATTGAAGAGGAGGGAAAATTACCCAACATATTTTATGAAGCCAACATCACCCTAATACCAAAGCCAGATAAAGATACTACAGGAAAAGAAAACTACAGACCTATCTCTCTAATGAACATAGATGCAAAAATTCTCAACAAAATACTTGCAAATCAAATCCAATAGAATATCAAAAGACATACATCATGACCAAGTGGGATTTATTCCTGATATGCAAGGCTGGTTCAACATAAGAAAATCAATCAATGTAATACACCACATTAACAAATTTAAGGAAAAAAAACATGATAATCTCAATCAACACAGAAAAGGCATTGGACAAAATCCAGCATCCTTTCTTGATAAAAACATTTCAAAAGATAGGAATAGAAGGAAAATTCCTCAATATGATAAAAGGCATATATGAAAAACCCACAGCCAACATCATACTCAATGGGAAAAGGTTGAAAGCTTCCTCTCTAAAATCTGGAACAAGACAAGGATGCCCACTGTCATCATTGTTATTCAATATTGTACTAGAAATTCTAACTACGGCAATTAGACAAGGAAAAAAATTAAAGGCATCCAAATAGGAAAAGAGGAAGTAAAACTCTCACTGTTTGTGGATGACATGATCCTGTACTTAGAAAATCTGAAGTATCCACGACAAAGCTACTTGAGCTAATAAATGATTTCAGCAAAGTGGCAGGATACAAGATCAACATGCAAAAATCAGTAATGTTTTTGTACACGAGTACTGAACAATCTGAGGAGGAAATCAGGGGGGAAATTCCATTTTCAGTAGTAGCAAAAAGACTCAAATACCTAGGAATTAATTTAACCAAAGAAGTACAGGACCTATATACAGAAATCTACAAAACAATGCAGCAAGAGAAAAGCAAATCATCACATACAATAGAACCTCGATAAGATTAAGTGCTGACCTCTCATCGGAAGCCATGGAGGAAAGAAGAAAATGGTATGATGTATTTAAGATACTGTAGGAGAAAAACTGCCAGCCAAGAATTCTGTATTTGGCAAAGCTGTCCTTCAAAATGAGGTTGAATACAAAATCTTCACAGACAACCAAAACCTGAATTACAAAAGACCAGAATTACAAAAGATAGTAAGGGGAGTACTGCAGCCTGAAAGGAAAAAACAAGGGAAAGAGACTTGGAGAAGAGTGCAGAAATGAAAATCATTAGGAAGGATAAATTAAAGGGAATAAAGACAGGCAATAGTATGATATGACAACAGAAAGCCAAAGGACAAAATGGATGAACTAAGTAATGCCTTTACAGAAATAACATTGAATGTTAATGGCTTGAACTACCCAATCAAAAGACATAGACTGATAGAATGGATGAAAAAATGAGCCATCTTTATGCTGTCTACAAGAGACTCACCTCAGATGTAAGGATACAACTTGGTTAAAAATGAAAGGTTGGAAAAAGATATTCCATGCAAAAGGTAATCAAAAAAGAGCTAGAGTAGTGATACTAATATTGGACAAAATAGATTTTAAATGCAAAACTGTTACAAGGGATGAAGAAGGCCATTATATATTAATAAAAGGGGCAATTCACAAAGAAGAAATAACTATAATAAATATTTATGCACCTAACCTTAGTGCCCCTAGATACATGAGGCACATACTGTCAAAACTGAAGGGAGAAATAAATGTCTCTACAATAATAGTTGGAGACTTCAATACATCACTCTCAGTATTGAATAGAACATCTAGATAGGGGATAAATAAAGAAACAGAGAGCTTGAATAATATAACAAATGAACTAGACACAACAGATATCTATAGAGCATTGCACCCTAAAACAGCAGGATCTACATTCTTTTCAAGCACTCATGGATCCTTCTTCAATATGGATCATATGCTGGATCACAAGACAAGTCTCAATAAATTTAAAAAGATTGAAATTATACAAAACATTTTCTATGATCATAATGGAATGACAGTAGAAATCAATAACGGATGGAATATGGAAAATTCATAATTACATAGAGTTTAAAAAACACATTCTTAAATAATCAGTGGGTCAAAGAAGAAATTGTATGAGAATTCAGCAAATATCTTGAGATGGCTGAAAATGAGAACACAACATATGAAAACCTATGGGACACCACAAAGTCAATGCTGAGGGGGAAATGCATAGCCCTCAATGCTTACAAGAAAAAAGAAGAGCTAAAATTGAAGATCTAACTGCATACATGGAGGAACTAGAAAAATAACAGCAAACTAATCCCAAACCAAGCCAAAGGAAAGAAATAGTAAAGATCAGAGCAGAAATAAATGAAATCGAGAAAAAAAAAAAAAAAAAGACAATCAACAAAACCAAAAGTTGGTTCTTTGAGAAGATCAACAAAATTGACAAACCCTGAGCTAGACTGATAAAGAAAAAAAGAGAGAAGACACAAATAAATAAAATCAGAAAGGAGAGGGGGGACATTAGCACTTAACCTGCAGAAATAAGAGAGATCATAAGAGGATACTATGAACAACTGTATACAAAAAAAATAGACAATGGAGAGGAGAAGGACAAATTCCTAGAAACACACGAACCACCTACACTGACCCTAGAAGAAAGAAAAGATCTCAACAAACCAATCACAAGTGAAGAGATTGAAACAGACATCAAAAAACTCCAAAGATAAAAAGCTTGGGACCAGATGGCTTCACAGGTGAGTTCCACCAATCATTCAAAGAAAACCTAATACCAATCTTGCTCAAGCTCTTCCAAAAAATTTAACAGGAAAGAATGCTACCAAACTCATTCTACGAAGCCAACATCACTCTAATACCAAAAGCAGATAAAGATACTAGGAAAAAAGAAAATGAATATAGATGCAAAAATCCTTGACAAAATACCTGCAAACTGAATCCAAAAGCATATTAAAAGAATTATACACCTCAATCAAGTGGATTTTGTCCCAGGTATGCAAGGGTGGTTCAATACAAGAAAATCAATTAGTATAATAAACCACATTGATAAACTGAAGGAAAAAAATCATATTATCCTCTCAATTGATGCAGAAAAGGCATTTGACAAAATACAGCACTCTTTCTTGATAAAAAAACACTCAAAATATAGGAATAGTAGGAAGCTTTCTCAACATGGTAAAGTACATATATGAAAAACCTACAGCTAGCATTGTACTCATTGGTGAAAGACTGAAAGCTTTCCCGCTGAGATCAGAAGCAAGACAAGGATGCCCACTGTCACCATTATTATTCAATACTGTGCAGGAAGTTCTAGCTAGAGCAATTAGGCTAGATAAAGAAATAAAAGGCACCCAAATAGGAAAGGAAGAAGTAAAACTTTAACTATCCACTGATGATATGATTCTATATCTAGAAAATCCTGAAAAGTCCACAACAAATCTACTAGAATTAATAGACAAGTTCAGCAATGTTGAGATACAATTTTAACATGAAAAAATCAACATCATTTCTATATACTACTGATGTGCAATCTGAGGAAGAAATCAGAAAAAAATTTCCATTCATAATTGCAACTAAAACAATCCAATCTTTAGGCATAAACTTAACCAAGGACATAAAGTACCTGTATTCATAAAACTACAAAGCATTGCTAAAAGAAACTGAAAAAGACTTAAATAAATGGAAGGACATTCCGTGTTCATGGACTGGAAGACTAAATATCATTAAGATGTCAATTGTACCCAAACTAGACAGATTCAATGCAATACCAATAAAAATCCCAACAGCCATTTTTGCAGAAACAGAAAAGCCAATAATCAAATTTATTTGGGGGAGTGAATGTGGCTCAAGCAGTTGAGCTCCTGCTGCCCACATGGGAAATCCCAAGTTCAGTTCCCAGTGCCTCCTAAAAACAAACAAACAACAACAAAGAAAGAAAACAAATGAAAAAACCAACTCAGTGGAGCCAAGGAGCTGATGTGGCTCTGGTTGAGCACCAGCTTCCCACATACGAGGTCCTGGATTCAATCCCCAACCCCAATACCTCAACAAAAAATGTATTTGGAAGGGTAAGGGGCCCCAATTAGCCAAAAATGTCTTTTAAAAAAAAAAAAAAAAAAACCAAGTTGGAGGACTCTCACTCCCTGACTTTAAAGCATATTACTTAGCTACAGTGATTAAAAACAGCATGGTACTGGCATAAAGACAAAAAGACTGACCAATAGAACCAAATCAAGAACTCAAAAATAAAACCTTACATCTATAGTCAAGTGATTTTTTCCAAGGCTGTTAAACCCACCCAGTTGGGCCAGAACAGTCTGTTCAACAAATGGTGCTGAGAAAATTGGATATCCATATCCAAAAGAAAGAAAGAAGACCTCTATTTCACACCTTATACAGAAATTAACTCAAAATGGATCAAGGACCTAAATATTGAAACAACAACCATAAAATTCCTAGAAGAAAATGTAGGATAACATCTTCAAAATCTTGTGGTAGGCAGTAGTTTTTAAGCCTTACATTCAAAGCACAAGCAACAAAAGAAAAAATAGATAAATGGGACCTCCTCAAAATTAAAACTTTTGTACCTCAAAGGACTTTGTCAAAAGGGTGAAAAGGCAGCCAACTCAATGGGAGAAAATATTTGGAAACCACATATCTGATAAGGGTTTAATATCCATGATATATGAAGAGATACCACAACTCAACAATAAAAAGACAAACTATCCAATTAAAAATTGGGCAAAAGACTTGAACAGACATTTGTCCAATGAAGAAATAAAATGGCAAAGAAAAACATGAAAAAATATTCAACATCACTAGTGATTAGGAAAATGCAAATCAAAGCTACAATGAGATATCATTTTGCACCTGTTAGACTGGCAACTATTAAAAATTCAGAAAACTGTAAATATTGGAGAGGATGTGAAGAGATAGGAACGTTTATCACTGTTGGTGGGAATGTAGAATGGTACAGCCATTGTGGAGGATTGTTTGGCAGTTCCCAAGGAAGTTGAATATAGACTTGCCATGGGCCCCAGCAATGCTATTACTAGGTATATACCCAGAAGAACTGAGAGCAGAGACACGAATAGACATCTGTACACCGATGTTCATTGCAGTATTATTCATAATAGTCAAAAGTTGGAAACAACCCAGGTGTCCATCAACTGATGAATGGATAAACAAATTGTATATACACATGATGGAATATTATGCAGCAGTAAGAATAAATGAAGTTGTGAAGCATATGAAAACATAGATGAACCTAGAGGACATTATGTTGAATGAAGCAAGCCAAACACAAAAGGACAAATACTGTATGATTGTGCTGTAATAAACTAAATATATTATGTAAACTCACGGAATTAATAATTAGAATATAGGTCACCAGAAAATAGAATGAGGGTAGAGAATGGAAAGCTAAGGGTTAATCTGTGCAGAATTGGTTAAAAGGTTGTTTGTAAATCTTTGGAAGTAAATGGAAATGGTGAGAGACATCATGCTTTTTGTTACTAGCAGAGTTATTATATGGGTATGACAGTGGTTGAAAGGGAAAGTCTAAGGTCATGTATGTTACTAGAAGGAAAGCTAGAAAACGTAACATGGGACCGTATAAGATAGTAAAACCTCACGTAAAATACGAATATGGGTGATATTGCATATATGACTGTTTTTACAAAATATAATTGCAAATATACTAGAGAGAAGGAAATGGAATAGCAGCTAGGTATAGCAGGGGAAGCACAGAGAGATTGAGAGGTGAGGAGGTTTGTTTTTTGTTTGGTTGGTTTTTGTTTATTATTATTATTATTATTATTACTGGATGTGGCACTTTGGTATTGTTTATGAATTCCAAAAATAGATATTGGCAGGAAGCAGATGTGGCTCAAGTGATTGGGCTCCTGCCTACCATACAGGAGGTCCAGGGTTCGATTCCTGGGGCCTCCTGGTGAAAAGCAAGCTAGCCCGTGCGGCGAGCTGGCCTGAGTGGAGTGCTGGCCCATGCGGAGTGCTGGCCCACATAGAGTGCTGGCCTGCGCAGAGAGCTGGCACAGCAAGATGATGCAACAAAAGGAGACACAGAAGAGAGACAATGAGAGACACGTCAAATCAGGGAGCTGAGGTGGCACAAGAGATTTAGCAGCCTCTCTCTACTCTGGAAGGTCCCAGGATAGGTTCCTGGTGCTGCCTAAAGAGAAGACAAGCAGATACAGAAGAACACACAGAGAGCAGACAGCGAGTGCAAAACAATGAGGTGGGGCTGTGAGAGTAAATAAATAAATCTCTTTAAAAAAATAGATATTGGATTATGTTTATAAATTGGTCTGTACCTGGGCATGATTAAATTATGATTAGGGCTTTGATTGGGCCACGTTAGTAGAACGTTGAGTCTCCGCCCCCTTGGTGGGTGAGGACTCACATATAAAACTACACGGCATGGGAAGCGGCTGTGGCTCAATTGGTTGGGCTCCCGTTTACCATATGGGAGGCCCCAGTTTCCATTCCTGGGGCCTCCTGGTGAAGGTAAGCCAACCCACAGGGCACGGTGAGCCGACGCAGCAAGATGACTCAACAAAGGGAGACAAGCAGACCCAGAAAAATGCCAAAAGCAAATAGACACAGCAAGCACAAGCAGCAAGGGGAGAATAAATAAATAAATAAAAATAAAATCTTTGAAAAAAAAATCCATTCTTTAAAAAAAAATAAAATAGAACTACATGGCAGAGCTGAGGAGTGAGTTGGAGTTTTGATGCTGAGTTTTGAGCTGGAGCCTGGGAAGTGAAAACACAGGAGAAGAACACAGAGCCCCAGGAAGAGAGGAACCCAAGAAGCCTGAACTTTGGCAGATGTCGGCAGCCATCTTTCCCCAACATGTGGCAATAGACTTTGGTGAGGAAAGTAACTTAGGCTTTATAAAGGGTATTTATTTGAGGTAGAAGATTACAGTTAACAGGCCTTAAGCTCTTAAGGCTCCATGGTCCCAGCTTCTTCCAATATCAGCTGTAGGCTGGGATAAATCTCGTCTCTCTCCTGGGGCTCGTTTCTCTCCGGGCTCAGCTGCTCTGCTCTCTCTGCAATGCCAGCTGTAAGCTATCAGGCAAATGGCTCATCTCTCTTCCCAGGGCCTCTGCTGTGCCTAATGGAGCCTTCTCTTTTTCCTCACATATCTCTGTGTATTTTCTTCCCGGGGCTCCAGCATCAAATCTCTCACTTTCTCCTCTGTTGTGTAGTTTTCTCTGTGAGTCCCCACCCACCAAGGGGAGTGGACCAATCAAAGCCTTAATCATAATTTAATCAAGTAAGAGTGAACCTCTGAATCCAATACAATATAATATGACCAGAGGAGCAGACCAATTTACAAATATAATCCAGTATGTATTTTTGGAATTCATAAGTAATGAATATGGGAAAAAATACACCTAATGTAAATAATAGATGATAGATATAACCATTTTAATAATCTTTCATCAATTGTAACAAAGATAACTACTGTAAAAAAATATATAGTACATTTTTTTTTTTTAAGTGCTATCATCAATGTTAACAAATGTTCCACACCAATGCAAGGTGTTAGTGGTAGGGTGGTGTATGTGAACCCTGTATATTATGCATGATTGTTTTATAGACTCACAACTTCTCTAATAAAAAAAAAGAAGTTACTAGGAGAAAATGGTATGCAGATGAACTTTTCAGAAAGGACACAAAGCGTGAGAATTTGGGGGGTCCATGTAATTACTCACCAAAGGATAATGCTACAAGTTAGAATCTTGCAATGGCTTAGCTGGCTCCTCTAGCTTGGGATTTTTTATATGGCTGCAATTAAGTTGATGCTGGTGCTTGGGTTCATCTGAAGGGTTGGTCAAAGGAGGACTTGCTTCAAAGCTCATTAGTGATTGTTCACAGGGCTATTAGACAGAGAGCCTCAGTTTTTTGCTGGCTGTAGGCTAGAGGCTTCCCTCAGTCCCTTACCACATGGGGCTCTCCAAACAGCAGCTCACAACATGGCAACTGGCTTCCATTAGAATGAACAAGTAAGAGGGGAAGAGAAGGCAACCATGACAAGTCAGAACAAGACAAGCCAGAGTCTTTTTGCAACCAAATCTCAGAAGTGACATCCCCTCACTTTTGCTGTAGTCTATTCATTATAAGTGAGTCACTAGGTCCAGTCCAAGGGGGGAAATTACACAAGGATGTGAATATCAAGAAGTGGGGATCATCAGGAGCCATTGCAGAGGCTGTCCACCACAACAGAGCTGATCCTTCTATGGGGATTTCTAATATCTAAATTTTCCTTAGCATGGTGAGCTCTATATCCAGATTTGTGTACACCTATCCAGAAAGTCAGGATAAACAGACCCAACTGCTTAAACTGGCTTATTAAAAAAAATGGATCTCTTGTAAGTAGATCCATATTGAGAAACTTTTCTCAATCTAAAATGATGCTTTACCCTCTGTGACAGTTAGGCTAATGTGTCAACTTGGCTAGGTAATGGTGTCCAGTTGTTTGGTCAAGCAGGCACTGGGCTAATTGTAATGCAAGGGCATTTCATGGACTTTAATCATCAGTAAGTTCATTACAACTGAGATTGCCATCATCAATGAGTGAGTGACATCTCATCCAATCAGTTGAAGGCCTTAAAAGGATAAGTGATTTCAGCATTCAGGGAGAGAATTCCCATCTCTACTTCAGATAGACAGTGTCTCCTGGGGAACTCATCGAGGACCTTCATCGGAGTCTCTGGCTTGCAGCCTGCCTTACAAAATTTGGACTTGTGCCTCCCCAAGATCGCATGAGACAATTTTATAAAATCTCATAGTATTTACAGATACCTCCTGTTGGTTCCATTTCCCCAGAGAACACTGACTAATACACAAGCCTATGAGCTAACTATTTTTATTATTCCCATTATTTTAGCCATGGGCTCAGCATGAATCAAATTGGGTGATTTAAGGAATATTTAATAAAAGGACCAGTTACAAAGGTATGGGCAAAGTGTAGGGTAATCACGGGAGACAGTACTATGGTATTGGTTTTATAACAGTTGGGCACTGTTGCCCCTGCTAGGCCTGAAGAATATGGAAGGGAGTGCTTACTAGTTCCCTGAGATAGAGCGAGCTAGTTTGGTAAGGGCCCTTGCTGGAAGATACTGTGTTCAGTTGAGGATGAAGTGCTGTGACCGCAGATGCACTCTCTTCCTTCCCTTAGATTTTCTTTGGATGCTCCCCATTGCCCAGATCCACTCTGAAGTTAGAAAGCAAAGAAGCTTGTTGACGTAGTCCATATAGGTCAGCCTATGCCTCTTGGGGTACAAAGTGGGTTAGAGATGGGTGGGTGATGGCTCTAGAGAGGCAAAATGAAGATATTTAACATCCCCATTTTACACACGAGTACAATACCATTCTGTCTCCAGGGGTAGGTGGTTAGGAGGGCAAGCAGATATTCAAGTATTTTATGGGGGAAATATTTTTTAATGTAACACACCCTTTTCAAACTGAAAAGAAAAAAAAGAAAAGAAAGAAAGCTTTTTTATAGTTATACAACACATTACTTTTGGAAAACGCTATGAACAGTAAACTTTTTTGACTATTACAGTACTTAATAGCATCCAGGAGATGGCAGCATTGGTAAGGTATAGCACTATTTAGAAATCAAATGTTCAAAATATTTTTAACAATTATCACTTGTGAAATTTGATAACTTCCTAAATGGAAAGAATTTCTTAAAGTATGTTGCTCCTAAATAACTGAACAAAGAGCAGACATCCTAAATTATTGTCAAATAATACTTAGGGTTCTATGAAGGTGGTTATTCGAGAGTGTATATCCTCAAAGCCAAAAGAGACACACATCTATAAATATATAGTATTATATAATGTCTCAATAAAGGTTGCATTAACTGTTAAGTTTTAAAATATTGGGTTGTAGAGATGCATGACCTAATCTGTAAATTGTACTCAAAAACAAATTTAGAGGCATCTATTCACAAAATACATACAAAGTATTCTATTTCAATTTCAGTGACAAATTAACACTTGATATCATAGATATCATATCAACTATAAGAAAAAATTAATTTGCCTTTCTTTCTAGGAGGTACCAGGGAATTGAACCCAGAACCTCGTACATGGGAAGTAGGCACCCAACCACTTGAGCTACAAATCCGCTCCCCTAATTTGCCTTTAAATGTCATTTCCAGACTGCTTTAGTCATACCTATCATCTAAACTTGTAACGTTTTATAGATGTACATAGATATGGTCAATATTCTGGGTCAGCTACTTAGCTAGGGGAAATGATAAAACGTCTAGCCCTCAAGAGTCCTCAGTTTGGGGAGCGGATATGTCTTAAGCAATTGGGCACCCACCTCCCACATGGAAATTCCTGGTTCAGTTCCTGGTGTCTCCTAAAGAAGACTAGCCGCAACAAACTGCAACAAGCCACGAGCGGAAGTGGCTCAAGCATTTGGGCATTCCCTTCTCACATAGGAGGTCCCGGGTTCAGTTCCCAGTGCCTCCTAAAAAAAAA
>JAQZBX010102329.1:0-11170 GCA_029593785.1 Cabassous unicinctus | reverse complement strand
AAAAAAAAAAAAAGATTAGATATTATTTGCTATTTTCACATTTTCAACAAAAGTATAAATGGGATTTTCATAATGCAATATACAAGTGATCTAAACATAGAAATTGGTAGAACCCCAATTTATTATTAACTTTTATCAAAGTAAAAATAGCAAAAATATTCACAGCTTTTAAAGAACTTGTAGCCCCAAAAAGTACTGCTAAAATTCATTAACCATTGCCAATTTAAACATATTGTAATTAAACACTTGATAAGTTTGCAACAAAACTAATCAAAGTTACTTCTTTTAGAAAATTAAACATTTGTAGCAAAAATTTTCAGAATACAGAGTGAAAGTTGGGGAGATGGTGAGACTTGAATATCAAATGAACTGCAGAATTTTAGGCGTATCAGTGTCCTTTATAACTAGTTCATTATCTGAGAGTGTGTGGATAAGGTTTAGTGTTATCTCTACTATTCTTACAGATAATTTAAATAGCTTCTCAGCATAGCCACTATTGTCACTTTATCAATGGAGCTTCTTAGAAACTTTTCTTCTAAGGGAGAGGACATTCCATGTGGAAGAGATGCTCAGATGGATTTAAAGAGATGCTAAGAAAGATTTAATGTCTACTAAGATTGTATTTGTGAAAGGAAAACTATAATGGGACCTACAGATCAGAAAACTCACATGAGATTGGAGGAATAATTTCCCATATACTTGTAAAATATTTATTGAATCTTTACCCATATTCCATACCTCGAGTTTGGATTAGGCAAATACATCGGGAAGGAGGTGCTTTAGGCTGAACTCTAGAGCATAGGTGCCGTTTTGGATGAAAAGAGTTGGGTAACATTCAAATTAGAAAAAACAATTAGGGTTAACAAGTAAGGCATAGAATCTGCCTGGTGACTGATAATCCTGAATCTTCTGCTGTGGGTTGGGGATTAAAAGTCAGATACGCAGACCATGGAGAAAAGGGGTGGGGGCTGGTAGGGTAGAAGGAACACTAAAAGTTGTGTCCTAGATGGAGGGCTGACTTCAAAGCCAGACATTTGGGATAAGACAAAACAAAAACTGGCCCTTCAATCAAAGGGAGTTAAGTGACCAATTAGCAGAAACAAAAGCCAGGCAGATATATTGTCCAGCCATCCCATTGCTGGGTATATACCCAGAAGAATTGAAAGCAGAGACACGAACATATATGCACACCAATGTTCATAGAGACATTATTCACTATTGCCAAAAGCTGGAAGCAAACCCAATGCCCATCTACCGATGAATGGATAAGCAAACTGTGGTATATACATACCATGAAATATTACTCAGCTGTAAGAAGGAATGCAGTATTAACACATGGGATAACATGGATGAATCTTGAAGACCTTATGCTGAATGAAGTAAAGCAGCCACTGAAGGACAAATATTACTTGACTTCATTGATATGAATCAAGCTAGAGTCTGGAAGATAGGTTTACAGGAGACAGAAAGGGAGTAGAGGGTGGTGAGCCAATACCCATAAGGGCAAAACCTATGATAATGTGGAAGGGTATGTTTGGGCACTGGATGGGTGTGACAGTGGTGCAGTGACATGATTGGGTTCAGCAGTGTTGGTCTGTGAGGGGAGCAAGGTGGTGTGGTGGAGGTTGGGTTGGACTATCCATGGGACTGGGGGGATGGTCAGGGGAAGGAGCAGATGAACTCTGGGGATTTTCAGGTATGTGGTTAAACCTATAATGTTGGAAATGTTCTTTTGGCAAATATGGCAGGGGAGGGTTACTGGTTTAGGCTGTCAGATGGGGGGGGGTATATGGGATAGGTTGCACCTGGGGCAGTCTTCCATGAAATATGTGAGTGTCCATCTTATAATAATGTGTTATATCAGTGGGTGGAGACCCACACAATAAACAAGAAAATATTAAACTCTATCCTGGGGAGTCCTGCTATGTTCTCAATTAGAGGGACAAGAATCCCTTGAGAACATAGACCGTGCCTAATAAAAGAAAACAGACCAATATCTCAAACCTTCAATATTATTACAAGTAACTATGAATCTTATTCTTCAAAAATTGAAACTTAGTGATTACCATAGGTTCTGAGGGGAGGGGGAGGGAAGAATAAAATAGATGGAACGTAGGGCATTTTTAGGGCATTAGACTTGTTCAGCATGATCTTGCAATAATGGATACAGGCCACTTCAAGTTTTGTCAAAACCTATAAAAAGTGTGTGATCCAAAATGTAAACCATCATATAAACCATTGACCATGGTTAGTAGCAATGCTTCAATATTTGTAAATCAATTGTAACAAATGTACCATCCACATGTAAAATGTTATTAAAAAGGGAGAGGGGAAAAGGGGGAGGATGTTGGGTGTACGGGAATCACCTGTATTCTCTATGTGACTTTTCTGTATCCTAAAGTGTCTTGAAGAGAAAAGGAAAAAAAAACAACAATATGACACTCGGGGAATATATGGAAGAAAATATCACTGTACATACAAGACAACAGTTCTTACAGTGATGAAAAACACAATGTCTAAAAATTTTTTTTATTATTTCAAATTGTTTAAATGTTTTTATTATATTGGTTATTTTTTAAATTATTATTTCATTTTCTTACTAATTTTATTTGGTTATTTTGTTAGCTTCATTTTTTGAGATGTTTTGGATCATAGAAGGGTCACAGCAGTTGCAAGGGAGGATCACTGGTGTGGGGTGTCAGTGATGTGAGGATGCATGGGAAGGGGTTCACCTGAGGCATGCCTCTAAGACATATGAATGTGTTCAAGTTTTCATTGGTCATTGTCTCAGTGGCTGGAGAGCCACACAATAACCAAAAGAATATTGAATTCCCATTCTGAGGAGTTCTGCTACGTTCTCTAATAGGACAGCAGGAATCCCCTGAGTGCAAGGGCAATGTCTAGTGAAGAAAGTCATACCATTAAGCCAGGCCCTTGCCATTGGTGATTGTACTTATGAACCTTTTCCGTTGAAATTAAAACTTAGCGTAGTATTATATACTGCCTAAGAGTTACCTCCTGAAAGCCTCCTTGTTGCTCAAAAGTGGCCTCATTGTAAGCCAAAATCAGCATATAAATGTATTACCTTCCCCCCAGCGTGGGACATGACTCCCAGGGATGAGCCTCCCTGGCACGGAGGGATTATTACCAAGCACCAACTAGCAATGCCTCTGGAAAAAGACTTTGCCCAATAGGGGAAATAGTAAATACAAATGAGTTTTTATGGCTAAAGATTTCAAAGTGAGTCAGGAGGTCATTCCAGAGGTTACACTCATGCAAGTCTCAGCAGGATCTCATTGACTGCCACAGTAAACAGTGCTTCAAATAGCAGGGCTCCTGAGGGCTCTAGAGATATCCAGAAACTATACGTAGGGCAGACAGCCCAGGAATTCAGCACCCTGTCAGTGGACCTTATTTTGGAATTTATGCTCCCCAGTGTAACAGAGTTAGACTCATTTATAGGTTCTCTACACATGGCTCTTCTGCCCCTTTTATTTGAGCCCATACATTAGCACTATACTTGATAAATATGTATTCCAGAGACTTAAATCTTTGGTCTGTCCATGTGCCAGTTGAGCCCTGAATTTCAGCAGAGCTGCAACACGTACTCTTCAGTTCATTGGACTCACCCAGGACAACTAACAAGGATGGAAAATGTCCATTCCAAGGAACAGAGAGTGTCTGCAGCTGCAAGCAAGATAGCTCCATTCATCTTCCCTATGGGATATAAGCCCCCTCTCAATTAGAAGCAGAGTGGGCATCACCAGCCTAAAATCCTCAAGATTGGGGAATGAACAATGGGCTAAAGTAGACTTATTATTATTCTGCTATAAACATTATTATTCTAGCAATGGAAGAACTCTTATCATTGATATTAAGGCAGTGGCCACCAGAGGTTCTGAGGGATGGGAGAGGAAAGAACAGATGTAACATGGGGCATTTTCAGGGCATGGGATTTGTCCTGCATGACATTAGAGTGACGGAGATAGAACATTGTATATTTTGTCATAACTTACAAATTGTACGGGACAAAGCGTAAACTATAATGTAAACTATAGTCCATGCTTAGTAGCAATGCTTCATTATGGGTTCATCAATTGTAACAAATGTATCACATTAATGAAGGATGTTGTTAATGTGAGAAAGTGTGGGAGGGGTAGGGAGAGGGGTATATTGGAATCCCTTATATTTTTTTATGTAACATTTATGTAATCTAAAGCTTCTTTAAAAATAAAATTAATTAAAAAATCATTTAAAAAAAAAAGTCAAGCAGAAAATTGGAGTGTCCAGGAATGGAGAGCAGTATGTTTCAGCAAATGAGAGATTGTTCAGAGTCAATCCAATACCTCGGTGGCTTTTCCCCATTCCAGGTCCATGTCTGCATGGCAGAACTAGAAGTGTTAAAGGGGTTTACTTAGACCAGAGCCTTCAAACCTCCTTCTCAGACTCCTATGTCAGATAATCGTTGAGACAACACAAAGAATTGGGTTATCAGATCAGATGCACATGAATCAGAGATCCTATCCAGTATGAAGCTTTACTAAGAATTTCTAGGACACTAGTAATTGTGAAGCACAGAAAATCAGGGAGAGGTCTGTGACCTTCAAACAGTTCCCCACGTCCTTTCTTCCTGGTTCAGGATGCTCTATGACTTATATAAGGTCTCTAAGTAATGTATGATGTTATATTAACTACACAGAAAGGAGATTTTCAGTTCTGAAACATCTCCACTTTATACTAAAATAGTTCCATAACTTACATCACATTTTCCAGAGAGTCTCACTTGTCTGCCATAAGCAAGAAAAATAGGCCAGTTACATTATGCTAATATAGTTCTCCTTTTGGAATTCCTACTGTGATGGGTGGTAATAAACTCTAAGAAGTCTCTTAAACTAAAAACTTCAGATTCTATTTTCTCAATGCCACCCCTCATTGCATTTTGCCAATTTTACTTACTCTTGACTCTCTATTGCCTGGCACTACTAGGCCCTTGTCAACTGTTCCTTTATTGGATTATTGCAATGTTCTCTACAACTAGTCTTCTGAACTCAAGCTCCTCCTCTAATCCATCCTTGAAACTGCCATCAAAATCAGTGTCTCTTTCTTCCCCTCTCCAATACAATCCTCATCATATTATCCTTCTATTTAAATCCCCCTGATGATATTACACTGTCAAGATGCTAAATTTAAAGCCATATAATTTTCTCATCACTTGCAGCACAATTCTGCACCTTCCACTCTCCATTCAACTACTTATTGAAAGCTTTTTTGAATTTTCATATAGCTTTGGTTCTTTGCTCTGTGTTATGTGTCTGGCAAGAATACAAATTCTTTGGAACTCCATAAGAATACAAATTCATATGGAGGTTGGTTGTCATGGCCTCTATGTTTCCTCTATATGTTGTACATGATTCTACAGTAGCTCTCTGAATTGAAAATAATACTAAAAATATATATTCTTGTCTTTTTCTGTTTGGTCCTACTATATCCTGAGTTCTGAAGACACAGTCTCTCTGGTAGCCTGCTGGGGAAATCAAGGACATACTCCGTAGCCATCTCCCAGCCCTCACCCCCCCTCCCTTTTCTCACTTGTTTGGGTGCAGATAATTCAATATATTTCCATTCCACAGCCAGGAGTAGAAGAGGAGATATTACTTCTAGTGGCACAGCCTGACCATACCTTGAACCCCAAACTGGGAGCAAACAGCCCCAGTTGCTTATCAGGGTGAGAAATCTGTAAAAAAAAAAAGTTGCTTGATACATCTTTTTCCTCACTGGCAGGGCCCCTTTCCCTTGGGGTGCATAAATACCTAAGCCTCAGGCAGCACAGGTATCCCTTGTCTCTGACATGACATGGTGTGTGCAGAGCTGTCACCCACCCACCCTGACTTGAGCAGCTGACCTCCCCAGGGGACCACAATGGAATCTCTTTCTCTGCTCTTTTGGGCCTTTTGTACTGTGAAATTTAGTAATAAGGTGTTCATTTGTTGAGAATCTCCATTGTGCTTGAGCCTGTGTTCACATGATGCATCATATAGCCATTCGGCTCCACACAGGTATCTCAGTCAGTTAAATGAATGTTATTCATAGTGTTAAAAATATATTGTTTGCAAATATTCTTGCTGACCTGATTTTGTGTTAATCAGGGTAGGCTAAACATTCACTATACTAGAAACCATGCATGTGTCCCCAGACCTAGTTTTTCTCCCTAGGTCTGGTTTTTAGAATGCTGGTGATAAACTAAGCCTGATTTATTATATGACCATCCTGTATGGGAAATGACTGTAACTTTGGGTAT
Source organism: Cabassous unicinctus (assembly GCA_029593785.1). Taxonomy (NCBI): domain Eukaryota; kingdom Metazoa; phylum Chordata; class Mammalia; order Cingulata; family Chlamyphoridae; genus Cabassous; species Cabassous unicinctus. The sequence continues at coordinate 4,872 of JAQZBX010102329.1, read as the reverse complement.
CTTTGGTCAACCTTAAGAGATATAGCAGGGGAACGGATGTGGCTCGGGTGGTTGGGCATCCTTCTCCCAAATGGAGGGAACTGGGTTTAACCCCCAGAACCTCCCAGTAAAAATAAAAAAAAGAAAAACATAGAATGCACATGGGCCACCAGGCCCTGTCCGTGGGTACGCCGCCAGGCCCTATGTGGGGGTGCGCCGTCAGGCCCCACGAGCCATGCAGCAAGATGATGACATAACAGGAAAGTGACACAAGGGAGACACAAGACAAGACGCACTGAAAAACCAGGAACTAAGGTGGCACAGGTGGTAGGATGCCTCTCTCCCACATCGGAGATTCCGAGGATCGATTCCCAGTGAAGACAGGAGGAAAAGGATGAGAAGAGAGGGCAGGAAACAGACACAGAGAGTTGCGCAGTGAATGGACACAGAAACAGCAAAACCGGGGGCGGGGGGGGCAGGGTAAAAATGGATAAAAGTAAATAAATAAATAAATAAATAAATCCATTAAAAAATGTATGGGGAGGAAGATACGGACTATAGTTAGTAGTAATACTTTGACGATGCTCTTTCATAATTTGTTAACAAATGTTTCATAACAATGCAGGATGTTTGTTGGGGGGGTGATGTGTGGGAGCCCTACAAGATGTTATGCATGTTTGTTTTGTAAGTTCACGATGTTTACTGAACATTTATAGTTTATGTATGTTCATGTATAAATGATATACTTCAATAAATTGTTTAAAAACAAACAAAAATATATTGTAATATGGTCTGAAAATCTCAAAATAAAAAAAAATGAAATAAGCAAAATTCCTTTGAGAAAATTATATTAAACAAAAGTCTTGTAGCAGCAAGAAAGGAGAACTTTTTTAGAATTCCTATGTCATAGAAAGTTAATGCACATATTTTTTTCATGTAGTACAGGGCTAGTGCCAGATCCTTGATGAAGAGAACATAGTAAGGGGAACAAAGGTTAAATATTCTGTGAATAAAATAATTTTGTTGGCCATGAAATAAAAAAGAATCCAAGTTCAAGTGGGGAAGGAAGTGACATGTGTTAATGACTCTATCCTTTTTGTAATTTACAAGTCACTCACAAATTTTCAGCAACCTGAAAAACAGGTATCCAAATAATTGAAAACTCTGCATACATCAGAATAATGGAGGCAACATCTCGTTAGATTTCTTGGGATTAACAGGAGAAAACTGAATTAATCAGCATGTAAATTTCTAGAAACTTTGTAAAGTAGAATTGTATTTGATTAATTCATATTATTGATATTGGAAGAAAGGGCTGTTTTAACTAGTTTATATAACCCATGTAATATTCACATTATATCCGAAATAATTTTATGATTTACCGTATTCTGTTTTGAAAATGTTTATTAAAGAATAAAACCAATACCTCATATTGTGGCTATGGAGACAAGGGAACTTCAGATGTACTTTTTGACATGGAAATATTTCATCTGTGTTTGATAACCTTTATGTAATGATAGACAATCATCATAATGTATAGGGAGGACACAGATTTATGTTTCTAATTCTGACACTCCAGACCACATTCAGAACAAACCCTCCTGTCTAGAACAGTAATTTTTGAGGGCTACGTTACACTTATATAATTAAACGGCTATCCCCGATATTTCACAAACATGAGGCTATCCAAATCTGTAGGATAATCAATTTTATGTTACCTCTGAGAAAAACTTTGGACATGAAATATCTCATTTTTTTGGCAGAAGAATAATTGAAAAGAATCTATTCCAATCCATTTTTAAATTTCTAAAATATAGACGTTCTCATACATTTAACTTGAATGTATGCAGCTTAGCTCGGGAGACTGGAAGGTACAATGTCCTCTGTAATGAAGAACCACGATAATAGCTGGTTGTCCCCTGAATGATTAAGTAAGAGAAGCCAGTGGCATAGAGCTTTATTTTACTCGCATATTTTTAAATCTCTGGCTTTATTTGACATAGTTGAAAATTAACTATGAAAATCTAGCACACATAGAGTGATTCACAATTTTAAAAATATTTAACCAAATATATATTTTTTAATCCTTACAACAACCCTGAGGAGTAGACATGTTATATTCTTACTTCAAAAGGAGGAAGGAGACCTGCTTAAGTTGAATGATGTGACAAATGGCTCTACTGGTAGGAAGTGCATGCGAATTACAGCAAGGCATTTGGCAGCTTCTTTGCCATGCACAGTTCAGAAAAAATCTGGCTAGCTTCAAATTTTGGTTTCATTACTGATCAACAGCGTGATGTTAAGACACATTATTTTAGACATTTTAAGCCTCAGTCTCCTCATTCATAAAATGGATATACTACCTCATTTAAATCATCATATTAATTGAGAACTAAAGGAGTTCATACAAGTTAAGATGCTTAGTATACCATCTGATACAGAGTAACTATGCAATTAAGTGTGGTTGTTTCTATTGCAAAAAAAGGGAGTAGAAAAATACTAGCTATCTCATCAATGTGCAACTACACAATTCCATTTTGTGAACATGGCCAACTTACTTTTGGAGAATTATAAAAGGCGTTGCTGCTGTTAATCTTTGGGGGCTTTAAAATAGCACTGCAGAATAAAAGAGTTAAATCAATGCACAGAAGCTTGGTATAAGCTATAGTCACTTCTAAATAAAAATAATTCAAGGATTATAAAAGCATATATCAGCCGCTGTCATTCTTTTCCCTCTCTACTCCAAATTACAGAATATTATAGACATCCTAAATGTTTGATAAAGAGAAACATCTTGTGAATTATGTTATTTTTGACAGAGAATTCTACTGCATGATATTGAAAAGGATTTCAATCCATGAAATCTTTATTCAATTAATTTAAGCTTATAAATATATATTAAGATACTTAATGTCCAAAATGGAACTATTTCTCTCTTTATAAGGGGAGGGATATTTTCTATTTTACTTACTGATGTATCCTGAGCATACAACAAAAATTACCTGACATTTAACAATTGGTCAACAGTTTTTTATTGAATGAGTGAAAATAAATACAGGTATAACTCGCTTTATCGCATTTTGCTTTATTGCGTTTTACAGATTTTGCATTCCTTTACAAATTGCAGGTTTCTGGCAAGCCTTGTCAAGCAAGTCTTTTGGTGTCATTTTTCCAACAGCATATGCTCATTTCGTTTATCTGTGTCACATTTTGGTAATTCTCACAATATTTCAAACTTTTTCATTTTTATTATATCTGTTATGGTGATCTGTGATCATCATCTTTGGTATTGCTATTGTAGTTGTTTTGGGGTGCCACAAATCTTGCCCATATGAGACGGCAAATTTAACTGATAAATGCTGTGTGTGTACTGACTGCTCCACCAACCGGCCATTCCCTAGTCTCTCTCCACTCCTAGGGCCTACATAGTCCCCAAGACAACAATATCACAATTAGGCCAATTCCTAACCCTACAATGGACTCTAAACGTTCGAGTGAAAGGAAGAGTCACTCAATGCAGCAAACATCACCACTGTCTTATTTTAAGAAATTGTCACAGCCACCCAACCTTCAGCAGCCAGCACCCCGGTCAGTCGGCGGCCAGCAACATCCAGGCAAGACCTTCCTTCCACGAGCTAAAACATTATGACTCTCTGAAGGCTCAGATGATGGTTAGCATGCTTTCGCAGTACAGGATTTTTAAATTAAGGTATGAACATTGTTTTTTGACATAATGCTATTGTATACTTAATAGACTACAGTATAGTGTAAACATAATTTTTATATGCCCTGGGAAACCAAAAAGTTCGTGTGGCTTTATTGCAATATTTGCTTTATTGTGGTGGTCTGGAACTGAACCGAGATATACCTGTACATGAAAAAATTTGAACCTATCCATTCATCTATTCAGTGAACATGCTTCTCTTTCATCATCTTAGATAGTATAGTATAAAAGAGAACTGGAAGTTCTAAAGGAGAAGATACCATTCATAGTATTCCTTTCTTTTTATCTTTAGTATTAGGGTTTTTTTTTTTTTAAGTTGGAATGTATATTTGATATTCAAGTTCAAATTGAAGTATCATAAATCCTTCCCAAGCCTTTCAATTTCATGAAGAAGGTAGTCAACATCTGTTTGTTTGGTGGCAGGATTAGAAAAGATCATTCGAAAAAAATTTACTTTGTCCCCACACGGCTGGTAGCTTATCATGGCTGTGCCCTCTTCTAGCATCAGTGCTTTAATCTTTGGAGCAATCTGTGTGTAAATGCAAATATTCAAAAGAAATTTTATAAGTAAATACTTTCCCATATTCTAGATGGCTACATAATGATCTTTAGCTTCAAGGAAATTGCAAACAATTTAAAGCTGTCAGGAATCATTTTTTAAAAGCAGTTTAATACAGAGAGAAGCAGCATGATTTGTATTCACACTGCGGCTCTTGTTACTTCATGAGTCACAATTTGCCAAACTCATAAAATAGCATGTCTGCTAGAGCACATTAAAGGAAGTCATGTGGCATTTTGCTTATATTTACAGGGCAATTCAAATAGAAGAAGCACACAAGAAGGAGTTAAAATGATACAGACAATGGAATAATAATAGTATGTTTTGGTATTATAACCTTTGGATTATTGTAACATATTTTGAGTTTTTCTGCAAGGTCATTGTTTTGCAGCAAAACAGAATTTCTTTGTAAATTTCACAGAGGCAAGCTCTGTCTGTCTTGTACATCTCCTAAAATGACACCATGCATGTGGCATTGTGATTAGTATATCATTAAGCTCTGTTATAGCACAAAATGGCACTGACACCTGGAGAAAGCAAGAGGGTGAGTACTCAACAGGCTCCTTCCCTTGATGCTTTTGCACACAATTTACTTTAAAATACTTCAGAT
>JAQZBX010102327.1:0-11169 GCA_029593785.1 Cabassous unicinctus | reverse complement strand
AGACAAGAAAAAAAAGGGGGGGGGGCATCCAAATAGGAAAAGAGGAAGTAAAACTCTCACTTTTCGCAGATGACATGATCCTATATTTAGAAAATTCTGAAATGTCTACGACAAAGCTGTTTGAGCTAATAAACGAGTTCAGCAAAATGACAAGATACAAAATTAACATGCAAAAACATATAATGTTTCTGTACACTAGTATTGAACAATCTGAGGAGGAAATCGGGGGAAAAATTCCCCTTACAATAGCAATAAAAAGACTCAAATACCTAGGAATCAATTTAACCAAAGAAGTACAGCATCTGTATTCAGAAAACTAAAAAACAATGCTAAAAAAAAATCAATGAAGGCCTAAACAAATGGAAAGACAATCCGTGTTCATGGACTGGAATACTAAATATCATGAAGATGTCAATCCTACCCAAACTGATTTATAGATTCAAGCAATACAAATCAAAATTCCAATAGCCTTCTTTACAGAAATAGAAAAGGCAATTACAAAATTCATTTGGAAGGGAAAGTCTACCCAAATAGCCAAAAGCATTCTAAAGAAGAAGAGTGGGGAACGGATGTAGCTCAAGTGGTTGAGTGCCTGCTTCCAATATATGAGGTCCTGGGGATCCCCAGTACCTCCTATAAATAAAACAAGAAAACCAAAAAAACAATTCTCTTTGGGGAGCAGATGTAGCTCAGTGGTTGAGTGCCTGCTACCCATGTATGAGGTCCTGGGTTCAACCACTGGTACCCTCCTAAAAAAAAGAGCGATGTGGGAGGAAATCCACTGCCTTACCTTGAAACATATTACAAAGCTTCAGTGGTCAAAACAGCATGGTATTGGCATAAAGATAGGCACATCGATTAGTGGAATTGAATTGAGAGTCCAGAAATAGACCCTCACCTCTACGGCCAACTGGTTTTTGACAAACCTACCAAGCCCATGTTACTGGGACAGAACAGTCTCTTAAACAAATGGTGCTGGGAGAACTGTATAGCCATAAGCAAAAGAATGAAATAGGACCCTTATAGCACTCCCTATACATGAATCAACTCAAAATGGATCAAAGACCTAAATATAAAAGCCAGGACCATAAAACTAGGAGAATTTGTTCTCACAGAATCCTAGTGGTCAAGTGTTGGAGAGGATGTGGAAAGACAGGAACACTCATTCACTGTTGGTGGGAATGTAGAATGGTACAGCCACTTTGGAGGACTGTTTGGCAGTTCCTAAGGAAATTGAATATAAATTTGCCATGTGACCTGGCAATACCACTACCAGGTATATACCCAGAAGAACTGAAAGCAGTGACACGAACAGACATCTGCACACCAATGTTCACAGCAGTGTTATTCACAATTGCCAAAAGATGGAAACACCCCAGGTGTCCATCAACAGATGAATGGATAAGCAAATTGTGGTGTATATATACAATGGAATATTATACAGCTGTAAGAACAAATGAAGTTGTGAAGCATATGACAACATGAATGAACCTGGAGAACATTATGTTGAGTGAATCCAAACACAAGTAGACAAATACTGTATGATTGTGCTATTATGAACTAAATATATTGTGTAAACTCATGGAGTTAATAACTAGAATATAGATCACCAGAAAATAGAATGAGGTTAGAGAATGGAAAGCTCAGGTTTAATCTGTGCAGAATTGGTAAAAAGGTCATTCTTCAATCTTTGGAAATGAATAGAAATGGTGAAAGCCCATCGTAGTGTTTGTAAGTAGCAGTGCTAATATATAGTGGTTGAAAGGGAAAGTCTAAGGTCATGTGTATTACTAGAAGGAAAGCTAAAAAATGTAACATGGGACTGTATAGCATAGCAAAACCTCATGTGAAATACGTGTTTGGGTAATATTGCATATATAAGATGGTTTTTCTTTGAAATTTAACAAATGTACATTAATGTTACAAGATGTTAATATCAGACAAAAATACAACTAAAGCAAACTGGACAATAGGGTATAGTAATATATTAATCTTCCATTAAAGGGGAAAAAAGGAAATATACTAAGTGAAAGAAACTAGACAAAAGGTACTACATATTGTTTGACTCCATCTATACAAAATAGAAATACAAATAGTTTAGAGGGATGGAAACAAAATAGCAGCTATGTATGGCAGGGGAAGGATAGAGAGATTGAGAGGTGATTATTAAGGGGTAGGGTTTTTTTGTTTTTCATTTTTTATTAGCAGAGTAATTAAAATGTTCTAATAATGATTGAAGTGGTGAAGGCACAACTATGTGATTATACCAAATACCATTGATTGTATACATTGGATGGATTGTATGCTTTATGAATATGTATCAATAAAATTGATTTAAAAAAGAGAAAAAAAAACTGTTTTTCCTTCTCCCACTAATACCCAGTTGTCCTTCCCTGGCTCATCTTCCTCCACCAAGCCTTTAAGACAAAAGGCTTTCCTTTTTCTCCTTAGGCAAACTCCTCTCTACCCAAGGATGCAATTGCTATCTGTAAGCCATTAACCCCAGTCTATTTCTAACCCAGACCTCCTGTTCTAAGTCTGGACAGAGAGAGCCACTCTCAGCTCAGCAGTTCCAGGTGTCCATGAGGAAATGCCAAAAATGACTCACCAACTTCCCCCAGATCTAGTAGTACCCTAGTCCCTATCTCAATGGATGGCACCACCCTCCATCCATGTACACCAGCTAGAGAGACCTGGCCTTCATCCTAGACACCCCCACAACCCATCCCTCACCACTTCTCCCATATCCGCAGCTGCCATCTACAGCATCCTTCACCTGGATTCCTGTCACCACCCCGGGCAGTCTCCAGCATCCTCTGCGCCTCTGCAGTCCTTTCTCCATATTGCATTCAGGAACAGTCTGGGCACATTTCAAACATAGATCTGAGGTTATCAGGCCTCTAATTAAAACCCTTAGGTGGTTTCCGGGGTCCTTAACCCAGGATTTAATTTCCTACCTTGCCTTTCAAGGCCCTGAATGAGTAGGCCCTTGCCCTCCTCCTCTGCCTCCTTGTCCCCCTCACCCCTTCAGGGTGGCTCTCTGCTCACCATTTGCTCAGCAAAGGCATCCCTCATCCCGAGGACATGCTCAGGTCCGCCTGTTAGATGCTGCCATGCCACCACCCACATTCTCCTTATGGCACTCATTACAATTGGTATTTATATTTGTTGATTTTTATTAATGCCTATCTCCCCACTAGGCTCTAAACTACATGAAGGAAGGCATGGTGTTTGCTGTGCCATGCTTGCCACATGGATGGAGGCTCGTTGAAGAAAGAATGAATTCCTGAGATTTAAAAAATAAAATATTGTGAAATTCTTCTGTGTTTCTAACTGCCCTCCATGTATATCAATCAATTAACATTTATCCAGCACAGTTTTAGGCAGAACATATAACTTGGTGCTATAGGAAAAATACCAAGGATAAGGGACAGTTGCTGCTCTCAAAGAACCTAGAAGTGGTCTGCAGCCTGAATGGGAGTCATAGGTCAGGGGGGTCAGTCTCTCCAAGCCTTACAAAGACACATCTCCTGTCGTGGACTCCCTGGGGCAGGACAGTTTGCGCTCACCCAAAGGTTACATAAGCAGGGAGATTTCCCCAACTTTTCTCACCCTACTCACATCACAGCAGGGACAACTGGCTGCATTAATATCATGCTGGAGCAGTTTCTAGGAGCCATTCTCTATCTCCACAGGCCTGCATTTCCCCCAAGTAAGTCCTTAGAACACTGTGTTTTCTGTTGTGCCAAAAAGTTTTCCATTGTCATATAATTTGGAGAAACACTGCATTACACCAAATTCAACTTCCTCCCCCTCAGAATTTCTCAATCTTTAGCGTACTCGTGTGCATAACAAATCTTGAATATTCTGAATTTCCCAATATACAAAACCCTGGAATCCTCTTTGCAAGCAGTGTCTCCTAGGGCTAAGTATCCTGAGAGCACCCTTTGGAGAATATCGTGTTACGTTATGACATACGGTTGAAGGCACCCTGTGCGCCTGAAAGCCCAGCCGAGAGCAGCAGGTGATATGTCAATGTTCAGATTCCACGACACTTTTAAATAAAGGAGAGATCTCCTGACAAAACCCAACATAGATCTTCATGTTCTTATCTTTCTAAATGTCATTTGTAAGAGCAGTTAATGTGGCAGTTTCCATATTTTAACTTTTAGTTAAATACTGCTCTATGTAATCTTGAAGAGATTGGACTTGCATTTTCATGTCCTATTCTACTCCCTCCAGCCAGTTTGTATCTTAGTCATGCCAGACTGCATGTGTCTAAATTGCCCTTCCTTCTTATCCCTCTCTGGATAAAAATAAGTCTGCTCCCTTTCTAGGGATCCGTTAAACACGTGAAAAGTGTTTGAGATCTACTGAGATGGAAGCTCATCATGAAAGCCAGTGGCTATTGCTCTCCAGCCTCCAGGATTTCAGCCAACCCACACACAGCTCTAGCAGCTATTACCTCCAGGAAACACTCATCTTTGTCTGGCTTTGGTTCCCTAAAGGGCAAATCCAAGTCGACCTCAGGGGCATTCGAAGAACCCTAGTTTAGGATACTTCACTAGATGCACTAAATGTAAGTAGGCAGATACTACTTGTTTAAAGTTAGTGGCATTTTTTTACTGACGGGAAGACTTAGATTTAACTGCATGTAATGCTTTCATCTCAGCCCACCTCTGTGTGTTAGTGTCATTTCCTTTATGAGTCTTCTCTTGCATCTTGATGTTTCTCTGAAGACAAATTCTGCTCAGTACTTCACTTCCTTCCAGTAGCATTTTCTTCTTCTCTCACATCTTTGCATTTCAGTGGTCCTGGCAGTACTGCTCTCTGGCTAATTGTACCCATTACCCTTCCATTTCCTGTCCTATAATCAATATACATTTTTATTAAAGTTTCAAAGAAAAAGGCATGCTGCGAGTATGCTATATATAAGTGCATTTCACTTTCCACAGGCACATCTTTCCACTACCTATTGAATCTAATGTTCTTTGACTCAATTATAGGTGAAATTTCCATGTTCCTTTTCTTGCCCATGGGATTCATTATTCAATATTGTATTTTTCTGCCCTCCAGTAAACAGCATGCATAATAGCATTAGACTGGGTGCCAGGCAGTCCCTAAACAAACCCGAATTGAATCAAATGGACTGAAAGTTCAAAGTTTTTTGGTTTCAGAAAAGCATGAGGGATAGAAGTATGTTTTGTTACCCCTTAGCAATAAGCTGGGAAAAGCCAATCAATTACAATGGAGATTTAGAGGCACCAGAGAAAATACCACTTTTTTCGGTAGGGCTTGATAACTTCAGAGGGAGATCAATAAGGACTCCCTGAACCTTTTCAAAGAGTGACTTTGAAAGAGTCCATAATAAAGGAGCCAGAACCTGATTCAGAAGGTCTGTGGTAGGGCCTGAGACTCTGCATTTTTAACAAGCATGTAGGTCATGCTGATGCTGCCGTGCTGTGGGCCACACTTTGAAAAACAAGGTTTTAGAATGTTAGACCCCAGACCTGCTGAATCCAAATCTGCATGTTCACAAGATCCTCAGGTCCCCAGGTGGTTCATATGCATGTCAAAGTTTGAAAAGCACTCATCTAAAGGACTAGTGCCTTGTAACTTGAAAGTCCTTTTTTTCCTAAGGGCATTCCCCTTTGATTCCACTATCAAGCATTCCCCTGCTGCAACAATTGTTGTGGTTAGAAGCTGTTTGCTTATGGCTTTTGGGGAATTTTGCTGGCTAACTAGTTTACAGCCATTTATAAATGGATTGTGTTATGTGTCCATATTCTTTAATATGGATTAAACATTTAGTTTAGTTTTGTTTTGTTTTCTTAGTTAGGCCAGTAAGAAGAATTTATTGGGAAATGAAAGAAAGAACAGAGCTTGCTGAGAAATGGGGGAGAAGGATACAAATACACCCTAAGATTTGGTGCTGGCTCCTCTAGGCAGAGAGAGACAGTTTTTTTGTTTGTTTTTTTTAGGTGCTATTTATTGTGCTGGGCACAGTGCTACAAAGAAGTATAAAATGTGGTCTCTGTCTTCAGGGAATCACAGCCGTAGTGTGGAGTAGCACCAGCCCAGATTTAACATACGAGATCTGAGTATTGCAAATGGGGGCATCTCTTACACAAAAGGATCTATTTTCATCATGAAACATCTTCATTTTATACTCTGATAATTAACTGGACGACACTGCATTTTCCAGCTGGCCATGCCCCAGAAATCTATTGACTCCAGGTGTGTTTACCATAAGTAATTCTAGACAAACCAGGTATATCCTGATAAAAGTATTCCATAGCTAAGGACTCAACATGAGCAAACACCATCAGGATGTCCAATTAGCAAGTGTACAAGGGGATATAATCTGGTCATTTCTCCCTGCTGTGTCCCCAGGGTGGAATGCGGACCAGTTGCTAACCATTTCCTTTCCACTTGCATAGATGTGTCCTCCTGGGAGCTAGCTGATAAAGTGCTAGGTGTGGCCTCTGCAGAGAGGAGAAGGACAGGAGAAATAAATTTCTAAGGCTTGTGGGGAAAATATCTCATTCTAGTCTAATAGAATGCAGCCTGAAAATGTCGCACCTGAAACAGAATAGGAACTCTGTAAAACTTTGTTGAATGAATGAAAATGCAAATCTGCTTTAAGGCAAACAGCTTAAAACACTAATAACTCATAACACATGCCAGCACCAGCCTGAAGACAATAGTGATTAAACCACTTGCAGACTGGTGGGAGCATGCCACCATGAAGGGCTCATCTTGTGCAGTGACAAATGCAGGATGTACTCTGACCATTATTTGTCAGGACTGGTGCTTAGAACTGCTGGGGAGCTCACTAGTAACAAATGGCTCTATGTTAATTCTCATTTCAAAAACCACTTTGACATTCAGACTTGTAAAAGGAATTCAGATGTTTAATGCTCCATCAAGATTTAATGGATTCATCTAATGGTTGAAACCCATAAGCAAAACAGAGCTTATTCTAGGGACCAGTTATAGATTTTGAGGCTCTCCAGAGGACATATAAAAGACACTTGAACAAGTATCTTTTACAAGTTCCTGCTGAATTGTATGGTCCTTGGAAACAAACTACTTACCAAACCCTTTCCTGGCATTCACTATTAAGTGAGTGTGTTTCATTTAGTTTTAGGTGCTAATGAAATGGATCTTGCTTTGCTGAGTCTGTGAACTCACTCCATTTCTTGTTTCGTTCCTTTACATAAAGCATAGCTCTACTAGCTTGTCTCCTTTTATGTTCTATCGAAAAAAGATTTCCTAAACTAGAGCTAGCTACCAAGTGAAGGGCGGAATTTATAGATTACAAATAGGCCCAAAGAAATGTCACTGGAAGGTAGACAGGGAAAGAAGGGTTGTTTTGTGTGGTATGGCAACCCCGCCTGCCACTTAAAAGGTGAGAATAAAAGGGCAAATTTGCATTTGCATTCGCAAATAGGTTCTACAAATAACCACTGGGGCGGGGGAGGGGGAAGCAGCAACTCTCCTGCTTTGCTGCCAATGCAAAGATTAGATTCCCTGTTCCCAAAGGTAGTTAAAGTGCTGGATTGTACTGGGGAAGAGCTCCTGGCTCAAAAGTTCCTTTGAGTAGAGAGTGGGATTCCAGAAGCATCATGTCATGGATTTACCTCTCCAGATTAGGAAATATTAGACCTATGAAATCCACACAGGCCTGTACAAATCCAAGCATTCACCATAAACCCTCAAAATGATTTTGCACCTAAAATGATGGAAAGATTATGTAGTGGCCAAAGAGATATCTATATTGTGATGTAATTTAAGAAAGCAGTATACAAAACTATGTGAAAAGTATAATTAAGAAAATGCTTAATTTCTTTAGAGGTTAAAAAAAAAATCTATCTGTATATGGAATCAACAATTGTATCTGAATGGTAGAGTATGGATTATTTTCCCCACTTTCTTCTCTTTCCCCAATTTCTTAATTTATGATACCCATATAATATTTTATAATGTAAAAATCTCATAAGGATACAAAATAAAATAAAAACAAATCGCAATTCATGTTAGTTATATATTTTTTCTTTTTATACCTTCTGTGGTAGTTTGAGACTGAACGTAACCCAGAAAAGATCATGTCCTTAGAGCTAATTCATTCCTGTGGGTGTGAACCTATTGTAGGTGTGACCTTTTGATTAAATTAGTTCAGTTAAGGGCCTTTGATTAGATTACTTTGGTAGCATGTGACCCAGGGTGGGTCTTAATCCTCTTACTGGAGTCTTTTATGAGCAGGATGAATACTGAGAGACACACAGAAATAAAAGGCCACAGAAGCTCAGAAAGGAACCCGTAGAAGCTAAGAGAAAGCCACAGATGGAGTACCCAGAAACTGAAAACAACTGAGCTGCAGGAGAAGGCAGAGACGGGCAGTCTGTGACAGAGCTGGTCTTTGGGAAGAGAGAGTCACCTGATGATGCCTTGACTTGGACATTTTTCTCAGCCTCGGAACTGTAAGCTTGCAAAACAATAAACCCCTATTGTAAAAGCCAACCCATTTCTGGTATGCTGCTTTTGGCAGCTTTTAGCAAACTAAAACACCTTCCAAATATTTTTAGCCATCAAACATTAAAAACCAAAGTTAAAAAGAAATTTGAGCTGAGTATAAACAGGCAGAACACATACATTTCTAGCACAATGTCTGCCATGTTGTAGACACTGTTTTCACATGTTCTCTTCCCTTCTCAAATGGACACTCATCCTCTTTCATTTTTTATTCATCAGAGCCAAGATCTCAAAACCTGAATTTTGTTTGGTTTGGTTTTGCTTTTAGTTAGTAGAAATAGAACTAACAATAAACCTGAATTCTCACAAGAACCCTCCAATGGGACTGTGGCCATTACCACCCAGGCAAACTTGGCTTTGCTAGGTAGTGAACTGGAGACTGTTTAGGATTTCAGGAGTACTGTGCCAAGTCAAGCTAGAGCTCCATGCACACAGGTGCACACTCTCTAATTCTCCACATCCAGCAATCTCCTGCCCTTTCTTTTCTCTTCAGTGTTCCATTTTCTCCAACCCGTCTTGGTGTTCCTCTAGACTAGGGGTCAGCAAACTTTTTCTGTAAAAGGACAGATAGTAAATATTTTCGGTTTTGTGGGCCAGACAGTCTCTGTCACAACTACCAAACTTTGCTGTAGTAGAGTGAAAGCAGCCACAGACAATACGTAAGCAGTGGACCTGGCTGTGTTCCAATAAAACTTTACTGGCAAAAATAGACAGTGGGCCAGATTTGGCTTGCAACCTGTAGTTAGGCAACCCCTGGCCTAGAGTATTCCACTGCTTTGCCATGGGTCTACTTGCCTTCAGTCTTCTTTCCCTAGCACCTGTTCTCCACACTATGGCCACAGTGATTTTCCAGAGAGATAGGGATATCAAATATCCATTCTTTCCCACTTGCTTTGTCACAGAGTTCTGGCTTTTAGTTTAGTACATGACAACCTGGAAAAGAAAAATCAATTTCCTAGCCTCCCTCACAGTGAGGTGTAAATAGGTAACAAGTCCTGGCCAATGAGATGTAAGTAGCAGTGTGGTATGAGATTTCAAGGAGGCTCCTTAAAAAGTAAGTGGGCTGTTGACCCAGGGGGCAGGTGTGATGTCCTGATTTCCAGCAGCTATCATGGCCAATGTGATAACCTTGAGGGTAGAAGTCATACACTGACAATGGCAGAGCACAAAGGTAGGAGCCAGAGTCCCTGGTGTTTTGGGGTAGCTACCATTCTAGCCTTGATTGCATTTTTTCCCCCAAAAGTCAGGGTGAATTTTTCTGAATTCAGTGTATTGCTGAATTTTTCTCTATGTGAGAATACAATAAATATATATCTTGTTTAAGCAGATATTGTTTTGGATTATGTTTATATGCAGTCAAATATAATCCTAACTGATGTATTAATCATTTGTCATTCTGGGCTAGTAACAGGAATGCATCCAGTTGCAAGTAACAAAAAAACAAAACAAACAAACAAAAAACAGCTAATAGGTCTAGAGGAAGGTATCTTCCAGCATAAGTTCCACAGTTCAACAAATCAAGGCCAGTCTTGCTACAATTATCTTGGCCTTCCTCTCATGGTTGCTAAATGGCTGCCACAGCTCCAGGAATCACATTGCCATTCAAGGCAGAAAGAAATGACAAAGGGTTCTGCCAGCCACATCTCTTATTTTAATCAGAAAAACAATAGCTTTCTCAAAAGCCACCCCAATAGAGCTCTACTTAGGAGCTGTGCCCCTTCACCCAGCTGCAAGGGAGTCTGGGAAAGTAAGTATTGAGCTATATACTCATCTCTCCGGTACCTATGGCAAAGGCAGGCAAAGGTGCCTGGGACTATTGTTAGGTTAGCAACCTACAGTTTCTAAAAACCTGGTAACAGTTACCCATATCCCTCAGGATAAAGACCTCAATGAAAAAAAAAAAAAGTTCACTCTTCATAGGTCCTGCAGCAGGGGCTTCTTGGGACCTACTGAGCACACGAACTCCCTGGAATTCTGGTTAAATGCAGCTTCTGGTTCAATAGGTCTGGGGTGGGGCCTGAGGTTCTGCATTTCCAACAGGCTCCCAGGTGACACTAGTGCTGCTGGTCCCTGGCACCATTGCTGGGTAGCAAGGGCTGCCAAGACCTTCATGACAGAGCCCACCCCCCTTTTCTTTCTACAGCCTCATCTCATGACCCTTCTTCCTTCTCCTCTCAGTTTCAGCAAGTTTAACTTTCAGTTCCCTGGAGGGGTCATGAGCAACCTCCTGAGCTCACCAGCAGTTCCCCCTGCCTGAAATGTGCTTTCAGCCTCCTCTGCTTGGCCCCGGGGATTTCACACATCCCTTGCGGCTTAGCTGAGCACTCACTTCCTACAGGAAGGTTTGGAGATGACACTTCCCTCTCTCATAGGTGGAATTTCTCCCTCACTGATCTTTGGGTCCCCAGGACCCAGCCCAGTACCTGGGACATGGTGAGTTGCTAAATACCTATTGAATTATTTAATCAATGAACAAATCAGAGAAATGGTGTTCTGCCTACCAGCTAAATGTGGTATCTCAGCTGGAGTCTTCATAGCCAGCTTTCCTGTGGATAACAGCTATAAATTATTGTATTTTTCCAAAGTCATTTACTTCTTTTATTTATTTTATTTTTTTAAAGATTTTTTTTTTTT
>JAQZBX010102326.1:0-11168 GCA_029593785.1 Cabassous unicinctus | reverse complement strand
TATCAATTATAAAAACTCTTCCATTGCTAGAATAATAATAATTCTATAATAGAATAATATTAAGTCTATTTTAGTTCATTGTTCATTTCCCAATTTTGAGGGTTTTCATGGTGATGCCCACTCTGCTTCCAATTGAGATGGGCTTAGATCCCATGGGGCAGATGGATGGAACTATCTTGCTTTCAGTTGCAGACACCCTCTGTTCCTTGGGATGGGTGCTGTCCATCATCATCTCCATGTCAGTCGTCCTGGGTGTGTCCAATGAACCAGAGAGTAGGTGTTGTAACTCTGCTGAGATTCGGGGCTCAACTGGCACATGAAGAGACCAAATATTTAAGTCTCTAGGACATGTATTTAACATGTACAGTGTTAATTATATGTTCAAATAAAATGGGCAGAAGAGCTGTATTTAGAGAGATTATAAATGAATCTAACTCTGTTGCACTGAGGAGCATAATCTCCAAAGTAAGGCCCATTGATAGAGTGTTGAATTCCTGAGCTTGTCAGCCCTGCCTGTAATGTCCAGATGTCTCTAGAGCCCTCAGGAGCCCCACTGTTTGAGGCACTGTTTAATGTAGCAGTCAATGAGGTCCTGTTGAGGAATACATAAACATAACCTGAAATGATGTCTGGAATCACTTGGAATCTCTTAGCCATAAAAGATCATTATATATTTAATATTTCCCCCTTTTGAACAAGGTCTTTTTCTGGGTGCATTGCTCAGAGAGTTGAATGACAACATGAAATGAAACAATATATGTATCATGGGAGTTCCAGAAGGACAAGGGAATGGAAAAGGGGCAGAGAGTGTATTTGAGGAAATAATAGCTGCAAATTTCCCAACTCTCATTAAAGAAATGAACTTATATGTCCAAGAAGTACACCTTACTACAATTAGAATAAATCTGAATAGACATACTCCAATACACATACTACTCAGAATGTCAAATTTCAAGGATAAAGCTTTAGAGCCTGGAAGAAAAGCACAAGAGAGAGAGGCTTGGAGGAGAGTATAGAAGAAAGAACAGTAGAAAGGATAACCAAAAGAGTAAAAAGATGAAAATATATTATGACATATGAAAACCAAAGAATAAAATGATGGAATGAAATAATGCATTTACAGTAATATGACTCAATGTGAATGGATAAATGTGGACAGAATGGATAAAAAAAAATAAGCCTTCCATATGCTGTTCACAAGTGTCTCAACTTAGACTCAGGATACAAAAGGGATGAAAGTGGGAAAAGATACTCCACCCAAATACTAACCAAAAAAACAGTAGGTTTAGCAATACTAATATCAGACAAAACATGCTTTAAATGTAAAATGGTGATAAGTGATACAGAAGACCATTATATATTAATAAAAGAGACAATCCACCAGAGAGATATACCAGTCAGGAATGTCTATGCACCTAACCAAGGTGCCCCAAAATACTTAAGGCAAACTCTAGCAAAACTGAAGGGAGAAACAGACATCTCTACAATAATCATTGGAGACTTCAACACACCACTCACATTATTATATAGTACAACGAGATAGAAGATCAACAAGGAAACAGAGAACTTGAACAATATGATAAAGGAGATAGACCTAGCAGACATACAGAATGATGCATCCAATGCCAGCGAGTTATACATTCCTCTCAAGTGCCCATGGCTCTTTCTCCAGGATAGGCCACATGTTAGCACACACTGGAGCTCTATAAATATAAAAAGATTGAAGTTATATTAAGCATCTTTCAGATCAAAATGGAATGAAACTGGAGATCAGTAATAAACAAGAAAGAGGTAAATTCACAAATGCATGGAGGCTGAACAACATGCTTTTGAATAATCAGTAGACCAAAGAAAATATTACAAGTGAAAGCAGTAAATATATTGAGACAAATGAAAATAAGAACACAACTTATCCAAACTTATGGGATACATTCACATGTAGGCACTCTTGAGAGGGAAATTTATAGCCCTAAATGCGTATATTAAAAAAGAAGAAAGAGGAAAACTTGAATATTTAACTGAAATGGAGAAACTAAAAAAGAACAACAAACCAATCTCAAAACAAGAATAAGGAAAAAAATAATAAACTTTAGAGCAGGAATATATCAAATTGAGAACAATAGCAACAAGAAATAGAGAAAAAATAAAAAAATAAACTTTTTTTGGGAAGATCAATAAAAATGACAAATTCCTAGCTAGAGTAACAAAGATAAAAGAGAGACCATGCAAATATATATAATCACAAATGAAAGAGGGGAAGTTATGACTGACCCCATAGAAATAAAAAGGATCATAATAGGATATTATGAGAAACTGTATGCCAATAAACTCAATGACCTAGATGAAATGGACATATTCCTAGAAATGCACAATCTACACTGATGCTACAAAAAATACAAGAACATAAGAAACTAATCACATTAATGAGATTGAATCCATCATCAAAAATCTCCCAGGAAAGAAAAGTCCAGGACCAGATAGATTCATAAGTGAATTCTGCCAAGTACTTTGAAAGGATTTAAAATGATTCCTGTTCAAACTTCCAAAAAATTGAAGAGGAGGAAAAATTACCCAACACATTTTATGAAACCAACATCATCCTAATACAAAAGCCATATAAAGGCACTACAAAAAAAGAAAATTACAGGTCAATCTCTCCAAAGAACATAGAGTCAAAAACTCTCAACAAAATACTTGCAAATCAAATCCAACAGCATATCAAAAGATATACATCACAGCCTAGTGGGATTTATTCCAAGTATGCAAGGCAGATTCAATATAAGAAAACAATCAACAAAATACACCACATTAACAAATTGAAGGATAAAACCACTTGAATGCAGAAAAGGCATTTGATAAAATCCAGCATCCTTTGTTGATTAACACTTCAAAAAATAGGAATAGAAGCAAAATTCCTCAATATGATAAAAGGCATACATGAAAAACCCACAGCCAACATCATACTCAATGGGGAAAGGTTGAAACTTTCCCTCTAAAATTGGGAAAAAGACAAAATTACCCACTGATAACCTTGTTATTCAACATTGTATAACATAATTCTAGCTAGGGTACTTAAACATGAAAAAAATAAAGGCATTCAAGTAGAAAATGATGAAGTAAACCTCTCACTATTTGCAGATGACATGATCCTATATTTAGAAAATTCTGAAATGTCTATAACAAAGCTACTTGAGCTAATAAATGGTTTCAGCAAAGTGGCAGAATACAAGACAAATATCAAACAGTAATGTTTTTGTACACTAGTATTGAAGAATACGAGGAGGAAATCAGGGAAAAATTCCATTTACAGTAGGAAAAAAAAAGACTCAAATACCTAGGAATCAATTTATCAAAGAAGTACAGGACCTATATGCAGAAAACTACAAAACAATACTAAAAGAAATCAATGAAGACCTAAAGAAATGGAAAGACATTCTGTGTTCATGGATTGGAAGATAAAGATCATGAAGATGTCAATCCTACCTAATCTGATTTATAGATTCAATACAAAACCAATCAAAATTCCAACAACCTACATTATAGGAATAGAAAAGGCAATTATTCAAATTCATTTGGTAGGGAAAGTGCACCCAGATGGCCAAAAGCATTCTAAAAAAGAAGAGCAACATGGGAGGAACTTCACCACCAGACCTGAAACATATTACAAAGTTACACTGGTCAAAACACCATGATACTGGCATAAAGACAGACACATCAATCCATGGAATAGAATTGAAATTCCAGAAATAAACCCTCTCCTCTATGGTCAACTGGTTCTTGACAAACCTACCAAGTCCATCTTAACAGGATAAAACAGTCTTTTTGACAAATGGTGTTGGACTGGATACCTATAACAAAAAGAATGAAAAGAGGGCCACTATCTCACTCACTATACAATAATCAAGTCAAAATGGGTCAAAGACCTAAATAGAAAAGACAGGGCCATAAAACTACTAGAAGAAAATGCAGGGAACATCTTAAAGACCTTGTGGTAGGTCGTGGTTTCTTGGAACTTACACCCGTAACACAAGCAGTAGAAGGAAAAATAGATAAATGGGAACCTACTTAAAATTAAACACTTTTGCACCTCACAGGACTTTGTCAAAAGGGTGAAAAGGCAGCTGACTCAGTGGGAAAAAATATTTGGAAATCACATATCTGATACAGGTTTAATATCCAGGATATATAAAGAGATGTTGCAACTCAATAATAAAAAGACAAAAAAACAATTAAAAATGGGCCAAAGATTTGAATAGACATTTGCCAAAAGAAGAAAGAGAAATGGAAAAAAAACATGAAAAAATGTTCATCATTAATGATTAGTGAGCTGAAATCAAAAGTATAATGAGATGTCATTTCAGACCTATTAGATTGGTCAATATTAAAAAGACAGAAAACTACTTGTGTTGGAGTGGATGTGAAGAGATAGGAACAGTTAATCACTGTTGGTAGGTATGCAGAGTGGTACAGCCCCTGTGGAGGACAGTTTAGGAGTTCCTGAGAAGTTGAATACAGATTTGTCACATCACCCTGCAATGCAATTAATGAGTACATGCCCCGAAGTCCTGACCACAGTGACACAGATATCTGCAAACTGATATTCATAGCAGTGTTATTCATGATTGTCCTTCATCTTTCAGTACTTGTGCCAGGTACTCTAACTTCTCAGATATCAGCTCCTTAGAGCTTGCCTGTCATCTACTTCCACAAGCCCCCTTTTCTCCAAAAACTTCATGCTCTAGCTTCCCTACTTATGCTTCTCCATCACCCTTAACATGTCCTGACATGCTATGTATGCTCTTTATAATTTCCTGTCAAATCTTCTTTCTTTCCTAAACTGTCAGCTCCACAGTGAGAAGGATTTTCTTATCAACACTGATCTATCCCCACAATCAACCCATTTTTTCTTTTATGGGGAGAAATCATGGTGCTTTATTGGTTCATGTCATGTGGATGACTCAATTGCTCAGAGTGTCACTTGCTGCTTTCCTTGGTAGTCATTGGAAACCTGCAGCTTTTGTTCACTGTCTACCATGGGATCATTATATATGCCAAAAATTATCTTAGGGATGCCAGCTGTTTCCCTGGTTGAGGAGATTCTTGCTGCTCCCTCAGGCTTCCTTTCAGGTGTGTCATTTAAATGGAAAGGCAGAGTGAGGGAGCTGTGAGGGAAGGGCAGTGGAGATTTCCTGAATTTGGTCAAGAGGGATTACTTCCTGCTTAGAGAACTCATTCCCATGTAGCACTCTTGCATGGGAATAAAAACATCTCCAAGTGAATATATAAGTTTTAAATTTTTTCCTTTATTATTTTTGAATAAACCATTGAAATATATAAAATTCTTTGTAAGTATACTGTTTACATTTCTCCCACGAGTGCTAACTTCTCTTATTTTATTTTTTTAAAAATTTTCACCTATTACATATTGAGGTAAAATTTACATTTATTTATAACTTAGATTTATTCTGAATATACTCTTGCAAGTTAATAATCCTTTTGTCTTTTAAGTCTCATGACTGAACTGCATATTTGTACAACTTAAAATTAAAAGAAAGTTTATACTTATGATCAACATGAAATATTAAAATGTAAATCTATAAACAGATTTATAAAGAAAGAAAGAAATGAACATGGATAAACATATACATATATCTCTTCAGTAGTCTCTTAAGTATATGAACAATCTCATCAGCAGTAGTAGTTTCTTTCATGTTGAGTTTCTATAAAGAGAAAGTCCTACATTTCTGGAGTGTTCCTCAAGTCCAAACTGTGTGATTGAAGGATGAATTGACCATGGAAAAAATCACTTCTGTGTCCAGGCAGTGAAGGTAGAGGAAATTCAGCCAATGGAGGGGATTCTCTTGGTCCACTGGCCTCAAAAACTCTCAGATGGAATTGGACAGGGTCATTCCAGTCTGTTGTCTCTGCAGGCCTGAGTGGAGCAGAAGTTCAGTGTTGCTTTAAGACCATTCCAGCCCGCTCCTGAAGGAGGGACCATCAGGGAGTGGAAGGGTTTCCAAACACACTGAATTGGGAAAGTTCCTGGTGCTGTGCTGGTTCACATGATCTCTTCTTTAGACTCCAATGCTTTTAGCAGCTTCTTCATCTCATCTTCTTGTTTGGAAAATCCGCATCTCTCTTCCTTTAGTTTTAGGGCCACCGAAGTTAATTCCTCCATCAGCATTGCTGTCTTTCCCTTAGCCTTTCTGTAGGAGTCAGGAAGGCTGGGCACTTCTAAAGATGCTTTCTCTAGCCTAGCATCCCCTAAAGATGACTTAGTCTCTACATACCTCTTGTGAGAAGCACTCATCTTATAAAGAAGTTGATATTTATTGTCAATCAGGGTAGCTAGTGTGTCTGCAAGCTGCTTTTCACATATTCTATAAAGTCTGCTTCTAACAGACTGCACAAGTCTGAACAATAGGAGACCCACAAAAATGATGAAGAAAGATTGAAATGCAGCTGAGTCCCACTGGAGGCTGTGGAACGGGAGGTATGGGCTAGTGTCATTGGGCTCCATCACCACATCTCAAAGCTTCCCCAGGATCATCCAAAAGACAAACTCCACAGAGCACTACAGGCCCTCCATGGCACTGATGCCACCCCAGGACTCTGCCTAGTAACCCTGTACCCACAACAAACCCCAGAGAACTCCCCAAAATTCTAACTGGAATCCACAAGCAACTGACAGCCCAGCTGCTCATCAGTGAGGTGGTCAGTGGGGGAAAGATACTGAAAATAACATGTTCTTATCTCCATTTTACTTTTATGGGCAGTCTTCTCTTTTTCTCTCTTATTGTTTATTTAAAATTGATGTAAAATTTAAATATGGTTAAATATGTTGATCTCACCTGAATGAAGTCACATTTTTCAAACCTTTCATGCCCTTCCTCTACAGTATCCAATCACCCTATCAAGATACAAATCATTTCCAATAATCTGGAAAATAATCCCTATATGCTTCAATCAATAACCACCTCCCAACATATTCCCCCTCATTCTGATTTTCTATGCTCATATGTTCATTTTGCCACATCTTGTAATTCATAGAAATGAAATAAATTGGAATTTCCATCATGATGCCTGCATCATTTGCTCAAAATATTGTTTTGAGATTCATTCTTGTTCTTTAGTGGATCAGCAGTTCCCTCATTTTTTATCATTGAGTTATTTGAAATTGAATGAGTGTGTTACAAAATATTTATTCATGTTCCTTTTGATGGATATTTGGGTCCTTCATAGTTTGGGGTATTATGACCTAAATATATTATGAGTATACATGCACAAGGATACATGCAGACATGTTTTCCTTTCTCTCGAAGTTGAAGCCCATATAATAACCAAATACTATTAATAAGAAAATGAAATAATAATGATAAGCTTAAAAGAGCGAGATATTTGTATTGTGAAAAATTTGATTTTTACCCACAATAAAAAAAAACAAACTGCAATGTAAAGTATAATCCATGCTCAAAGGCAATGCCCCAAAATGCATTTATCAATTGAAATGAATGTATCATACTAACGAAGGATATTGTTTATGTGGGAAAATGTGGAAGATATGGGGAGTGGGGCATATGGGAATCCTTATATTTTTCATGTAACTTTTATGTAATCTAGGTATCTTTAAAAAATAAAAAAAATAAAAATAAATGATTCCTGTGATTTTGTTCCAAAATACATACATATATCCATGCATATATACATTTTAAAATATATCTATTTATGCATACAATACACACATACTTTTATTTATTTATATATACAATGCAAACACATATATACACACATATACATACATACATTTATATATATATATATATTATTTATATATAAATAATTTCCCCCATAGTTGTTCAGAGACAGTTCTAATGTTCTGTAAAATAGATTTTGAAATATAGTTATGAAGAAGAGTCCTGAGCCTTCATACTTTGAGAAAGACCACAGAGATGGTCCCTGGTTCAACCTCAAAAGTGGCTCAGCTCTGAGAACAGCAGTGGCATCTTTAATGTTCATTCCTGTACATTCATTATGGTATATGCAGCTGCAAGTATATTTAGAATAATGTGCCCTTCTTTATTTTTGCCTCATTCTAAAAAAATCCTGACATTTGTGGATATAAAATCATAGCTGACACACCATTCTACCTATCCTCTGACCCAGTACCTGCAGACACCATGGTTTTGCCACAATCTCTCTGGCTTCTTTCTGGGGCCATATAGTCTTCCAGGGTTCAGATCATAGTCTTCCAGGGTTCAGATCACATTCTCCACCCTTCTCAAATCCCCAACTCATTCCTCAGCCTCATATAACAAAATCAGAGTTGAAAGATCCATAAGTAGAAGGGTATAGGGAGGCTTTTGTACTTCAACATATGGATTACTTACCTTTTGAGACCAAGCTTTATATTGGATATTCCCTAGGAAACTGTTGAGCTTAGATGGAACATAGTCAAGTTAAAGTGTGGGTGCCAGAGCAGGCTCTAAGCTGTTTTGATTCTGGTAGTCTCCAGGGATGTTTTCCTGTGGAATAGGGGCTTAGTTCACCCTTTAAGATGAAATGCATTGCTTTTACTCACAAATCCAATAGCTGATTTGAGCCCCTTTATTCAAATGTGGGAATTCTGAACATAGAAAGCTCTTTTGCAGTTGGAGCTTGTGTTTGGGCCTCAGGTGGTTATTACAGGGCTTTCTTCAACTAGCCTAGCCCTGGGACACAATTTGACAACTGCATGGAATCTGGAACACTCAACAGTTGGGGAAATCAAGTCACTCATTTTTTCTAAACCAGAAAACACTGAGTCAGAGTAAGATATTTAACTTTATGTGTTGCTTGAAAGTGGTCAAGTCGGAGGGAGGCAAAACTGATTATCTTGATAGCCTAGAGGTCATAGTTAAATGGTAGGAGTGGAGAGATAAGGTCCAAAGTCCAGTTTTGGGGTGGGGCAAACTCTCACCACCATGCAGTGCACTCAGTTTCCTGCACTTTGGCCCACCTCCCTTGGTGTGGGGAGGGGTGCGTGACACCACATTTTCCACTGAAACTGCACCAGAAACACCTCCATGCTCATCCAGGACCCTGAACAGCCACCCCAGGAAGGTCAAAGGTTTAATATCAGAGACCTACAGAGGAGCTGCCCATGGCTCAGGTCTGCATGAGGAAATAGTATCCTCTTCCTGCCAGAGGCTGAGGAGGGACTTTTGTTGTGACTTCTCCAAGAATTTATTTTTGTCTAAATAGTGAGCAGTGAACTTTAATTTTCTGCACTGTTCCATGTAGTTTATTCTCTACTTTCTCAGGTAATATTATAGCAAGATGTATTTTACCAAAGTATCTATTCACTGAGGGCTTTGCCAACTCAAAATGTGGTATGTTATAGGACATTTTATGGATTCAGGAATTTTGCTGGTGACATTTGTGATAGAAATTCAGAGAGAGGAGAAACATGCAATACTGGAAAGCACAGGCAAAGTACTGCAACCTTCCAGTAGAGAATTTGGGACAGGCCTGTGCTGGCTGAGCCATATGAGGAAAGGGAAAAATGGTGCTCTTGTGTACACACTTTTATTATTATATATTGGTTAATTTTTTCTTGCACCACTTACATCATTGAAAAGAATGTAGACAAACTTACAAGTATAGTTAATACGACTCCCAATATTACTATGAAATATTAGTTAACCCCAATTCCAAAATACATATTAATTGCATTTTCCTGGCTTTAATAAAAGCACACTTTTGGATAAATTTTTTTGAAATATTCTTTTTGATTTATCTTGTTTTCAAATGACAAAACTGCCACATTTTACAATTTCTCAGGACCAACTGAGGATCTTCAGTTCCTTTTAAGTTTAGCTTGCTGACCTGTCTTTTGTTTCAGTGTGACTGTTACTGTTTAAAAAAAGATATATATACTTAGATAGATAGGTAGATAGATAGATAGATAGATAGATGTGTTACTCACATAATGTGAGAATGTACTAAATGTCCCTGAATAGAATAATTTAAATGGGTTAGTTTGTTATATGAATTTTACAAGATATTTCACCTTCAGGTTGGGATACATTTGCACTAAGTGAAATTTATGCATCAACAGATATAGCTTTTTGAAGTTCAAAACATGAATGTGATTTTCAATATCTACTTTGCATACTGCTGAAAAGTACTTAAGTCACAATTTGTCCAGGACTTAAATTATCAGTTTATTTAAGAGCTTTATCAAAGGCTTTTTGTAAATCATGTGAATTCATTGAAAGTAAATTTATCTTGTGAAAAATTCAAAATTGATTTAATTTTGCATATTTACCTGGAAAGGTGAAATGAGTATGTCTACAATGTCATCATTTTGTATATGCTTATTTTCTTTAAAAATATTTGAAATGGTGATGAACTTTTTTCTAATTCTTTACTTTTCTTTCTCTGCTCTCAATTTAAAAATGTATTCATATGTCTAGTTAAATTTTATATTAATGAAATAAAGTGAAGTGGATAGGCCAAATTACCATCCATCCTTATATACTGTGAGGATTTTTTGTTGAGATTTATCTACTTTCTCTTGTTCCTCTATGTCATGTCACACTAATAAGTTACAAAAATATTTGTAGTCTAATTTAAATGAGAAACTTCATTTGATAACTGTAATGGTTAGGCTAATGTGTCAACTCAGCCAGGTAATAGTGCCCAGGTGTTTGTTCCAGCAAGCACTGGGCTAATTGTAATACAAGATCATTTATGGACTTCAATCACCAGTGAGTTTACTGCAGGCGGATTACATTTGCATCAATCAGGGAGATTATATCATCAATGGGTGGTGCTTTTATCCAATCAGTTCAATGACTTAAAAGGGGAAGTGATTTCAACATTCAAAGAGAATTTCCTAGCTCCTTGTTGGACAGGCAACTTCTCCCAAAAACTCATCAACGAGCTTATTTCGGACTTTCATCGGAGCCACTGGTTTGCAGCCCGCATGCCGAACCTGGACTTGTGCATCCCCGCGGTCGCGTGAGAGACTTTTTTTTCTTTTTTTCCTCTTAACTTTATTTGTACATTTAATAATCGAAAATATAAACAATTAAAAACTAAAAAGTAAACACAGATGAATAAATATATACATTTCTCCATTAAATGTAATGGATACATATAAATTTTTTTTTTTTTTTTTTTTTTTT
>JAQZBX010102325.1:0-11173 GCA_029593785.1 Cabassous unicinctus | reverse complement strand
GCTGGTCAAGCGCCTGGACTCTGGCCATCCCAGAATCACATTTACAAGATTCTGGCTTACCTCTGGATTCACTACAACCCAGCGATTGGCAAGGCAAACAGATACAAATCATAATTGGTGTGGTATGCCAATATAGACATAGAAAGAAGCTCTGCACACACCAGATGTTCTCACACCCACAGCTGTTAACCTTTAGGGGCCTACATCAGAGGTCTTCAGTTGCAAGTAACAAACATGAAACCACTGTAATTTTAAGGAGGAAAAATCAGTGTGCTGAAAGTCCATGGGTAGGTCCCAGAACTGAAGGCCAGATCTCAGAAAGGGAGGGTCCAGGGTGGCTGTGGGGAGGGTTTGCCCAAGGTAGACGACAGCCTTTTCAAGGCCCCACCTTTGGGATGAAGGAATGTGATTGGAGATTGGAACTATGCTGGGTTACACTCCATACAGTGAGGCAGAGCCTTTTCTTTAAAAAAAGGCAAGTATAAAGTAAAAAAAAAAAAAGTACCACATACCCATCACCCCAAATGGTTAACATTAATATTTTGGTGTATTTGCTTCCAGTTTTGTTTTGTTTTGTTTTGCTGTGGCTATACTTTATTAAAATCACCCCAAAGTGTTTGTGCCTTTACTAAAATAAATCCATTTATGCTCAGTAGATGCGGCTTCCATGCAGGCACCTCAGGCAGACAGGCTGCATGTTTGGTCCTGAACGGTGGTGAGGCCACTGTTGTTACAAGAGTCATTCCCAGAGTGCACTTCTCTCTGAGAACTTTATCTGAGGTAGAAATTACAACAGAGACCCGTGGCTTGGTGACTTTCACTATGCTGGAATAGAGTGGGGGCAGGTGCCTGTGGAATGTCACCTGGGCCAGGGACCGTGTGAAGTCCCCACATGCATCCCCCCATCAACAGCCCACTCCTTTGTTGATTCAGTCAGAAAATACTCACTAATGCCTACTGTGTCCTTGTCCTTTTACTAGGATCTGGACCTATGGCAAAGGTGACGACCCTCAGTCCAGAGAAGGGGAGACACTGGCAAAAGCAGGTAAGACGTGGGAAAGAGACCTCTGCACCCAGCACTGTGGAGGCCCAGAGGCACCAAACTGGTGCTCTGGTTTGAGGGAAGGGTAGGGGGAAGCTCACTTGAGGAGGAGACATTCGAGGAGAGCTTTGGAAAAGGGACATGATTTACCTGGAGAAGGAGAGAAGTTAAAGCATTTGAGGGGGAGCAGATGTGGCTCAAGCAGTTGAGCTCCCACCTCCCACATGGGAGGTCCTGGGTTCAGTTTGCAGTGCCTCCTAAAAAAAAAAAAATCAACAAGCAAAACAAATGAAAAAACCAACTCAGGGGAGCTGATGTGGCTCAGTGGTTGAGCACCGGCTTCCCACATACAAGGTCCCAGGTTCAATCCCCAGCCCCTGGTACCTGAAAAAAAAAAAAAAAGCACTTGAGTCTACACCACAACGGGTGCAGGAGGGCAGAAGACCTAGGTCTGGGGCCTTGGACAAGTCACCTCCCCTCTCTGAGCTTCAGTTCCCTCAAGGGGAACTACGAGGAAGGTACACCCAAGAACATAGGGGGATTGGTCTGTGAGGCATAACTTGACAGCAAGCTAGGCACTCAAAAAATGTGAATCCTATGAGTGGCCTTCCAGAAGCAGGTCCAGGCAAAACACAGCAGGGTGAAAGCAGGGCACATTGGAGGTGAGGGGAGAATTTGGGGGCGGGATTGGCAGGAGGAGGGAGAAGTGGGAGCTGAAAAGAGAGGAATTAGACTTTGGCCGCTGCTTCTTCCACTGCCTCCAACCCACCCTCCACAGGGAAACCAGAGGAGATGGGAGAGCAAGGAAAGATTAGCATGAAAACCCATTTCCTTGACATTCTCCATCTTCCTCTGAAATGACAACGGAGGTTTCTACTCAGGGCCAAAATCAGTCTGACTTCAGTCTCCCTGTTCCACAAAAGGAAAAGAAAACTTCTGTTGCTGTCAGTCTCCCAAGAATCCCCTACAAGGCACAGAGGTCTTCTACTTCCTGTTGTGTGTGGACAGGTGTGGGCGGGCTGGTGGAGGAGGGCTCTGGGAAGAACAGACACTGAAGGGGCCTCCATTTGGTCTTCAAAAGTGGATTCTCCGACATGGAAAATGCAGGAGTGGGCGCTGCAAGGCTGTCCTGGTTCTCCTGTTTGACTAGCTACAGGACCCAGGCCTGTCTGAGCCTCACTTCCTCCCAAAGGAAACCGAAGATTAGAAATACCTCAACTCTGGAGACAGTGGCCACTGGACATTTTCGGGGCAGGGAGGGGAGAGGCAGTCGAAATACAGGGGTTTTTTGGGACTTGGGGGTTGTCATGAGTGGCATTGTGGCAACAGATGTAGGCCATTTTACATCAGCATATACCACGCAGAACTGTGTGGGAGAGAGGGTGGTCTATGATGTGAAATGAGGTCTATGCTTGGTGGCAAAGCCCCAGGATCTGTATATCCATTATGGGTGATGTTCCACACTGATGAAGGATGTTGGTGTGGGATGTTGTGGGAGGTGTGGGAGGCGGGGAACATGGGAATCCTTGTAATTTCTGAGTAATAATTCGGTAATCTAAGCACCTTTAAAATATATATATATATATATATAATAACATTTATGTAAGAAAATACACATATATGCATATATATTTGTATATCATTTTACAAATATTGGTATATACTGTGAAAAATCTTGATTTTAATGAACAATAAAGAAAAAGAAAAAATATACTAGAGTATATGGAAATAAATTCTATAAAATAAATCATTATGAAGATTGGAGTTCTACATATAAATGACACCATTGATAATTACATAACTGTGTTTTAATAGTGTTTAACTTTATTTTTCACTAGATAACTTAATTGTATATAGATTTTGTTTATCCTTTCTTTGTTTAAAAAATGAAATAAAAAACCTTTAAAAAGTTAAAAAAATAAAAATAAATAAAAATAAAAAGATGGAGATGATGCAATGGAGAGAGCATTTCTCTGAGAATTGCCATGGAAGACACACTGAGTACCTCTCTTGCCCTGGGCAGTCCTCTTTGACACAGTCATGGAATTTTTTTTTGTTGGGAAACCCTCTTCCCAAGTTACCAGGCAGCCTGGCTCAACCAAGACCCTACTACCAGCAATGCTTGCCCAGGTGAGATATCAGCAGGATGAGAGAGGGTCTCAAATCAGTCACAGATGAGGCCCTGGCAGCCACCCTACAGGGGCCCACAAGCCTCTTTCCTGAAGGGTCCCTGCCTCCTCCTCATTAAAAGCCCAGTATCCACCCCTCTGGGAATTGTGACTATAGGAACAATTCTTATCCAACAGTGACACCTTGTGGTAGTATCTGGTGCTCTTACATTCCACACCACAGTTACTGATGCTTTAACACCTTGTCTGGAATAAACAGAAACCCTGACAATTATATACACAATATCACAGATGGTCCCCATCTGCCCTTCCCCATGATCAGGGATCAGTGGTGTCTGCATCATCAGGACAAGGGGTCATGAGCCCCAGTTAGCGGCCACTGACAAGCCAAACTGTGGTTTTCCCTTGACATCCTCCTTCCACAGCCTTCCCAGGACATTCTCAGCCACAGTCAGATCCCAAAGCAGAGATATAAGGAAGAGCAATCCCAGGATAAAAGTCTCACCCCCAAATTTTTACCACTATGGACATTTTGCCTCAACTACTCATTGAACTTCAGTCCTGATATTGTCTGCTTTTAGTAGGTCTTTGTAAGCTTGTTCAGAGTAAAGGCCATAGTGGATTCCCACTTTTGCATAAGGGGAAGTAGGTGCCCAGATGTCCTGGGAATGTCACCCACCTGAGGAGGTAGGTGTCCTTCACTGTGGCATTCAGCTTGAGAACTACTTACCTGTAGAGACCAGGCCTTGCTTGGTTATTCCACAGGAAGCTTCTGAGCACAGATGGAAGAATGTCAGGCAGTTTAGTGCTTGTTCCTGGAGGTGGCCCTAACCAAGTTCTGTTAGTTATCGGTGAATAATTTCCTATAGATCATTTCAGGCTTGGTTTATCACTTAAGATGCAACCCCTAGCCTTTGCTCCTAAACCACTTGCAGATTTTAATCATTTCTTTCAAATGCAGACATTCTGAAAGCCAGAAGTTTCAGTGTAGATGAAGCTGGGACATAGCCACAATCTCCTCTCCACTCAAATCCTTCTTCCAACTACATAGAGAACCTATTTTCAAAAACAGCTGTGAGAGCCAAGAAAAAACAGAAACTTGCCAAGCAGAGAGCCGGGCTTTCCAAGTTATCCAATCTGAAATGTACCGAAGGAGTTCAAAAATACTTCCATGAAGAAATACAGCTCAGCAAAGGAGTTCCTGGCCCCAGGTGAATAGGAGAAGGCTTTGGAGCATTTGACCAATGCCACTGCCCTATGGGACCAGCCACAGTTGGGATGGGAAGTTTTACCATGAACTCTTCCACCACCAGTGTTCCAGATGCTTCTAACTAAGCTCCTGACAATCCTTCAAGCTCAGAGCTTGGTGGAAGATGATGTGGAATGAAAAACAAATGTGGGGATACTAAAATCTCAATTGAAAATATTTAAAAAATACTCAGAAGATGAAAAC
Source organism: Cabassous unicinctus (assembly GCA_029593785.1). Classification (NCBI taxonomy): domain Eukaryota; kingdom Metazoa; phylum Chordata; class Mammalia; order Cingulata; family Chlamyphoridae; genus Cabassous; species Cabassous unicinctus. Next base: position 6,549 of record JAQZBX010102325.1, on the reverse strand, counting down.
TCTTGGAGAATAAGATCAAATGTGCTTGGTACAGACCAAGAACCACACTTATTCCACACCTATGTCTGTACCTCCTTTAGAAAGTCAGAATATCCACCACATTTAAACATGGGAGGATAAAAGAATTACAATTAAACTCCGGACTTGCAGGGGCTGGACCCTACTGGGCCTAATGCCAAGATATTCAGGGAGATTTCAGCTACCACTCAAAAGTAAGAGGGTTTGCTTTATACCCCAGCCATCAAAAAGACCCTGACTATATTCCAATTCTCTGAGAGGGTGGGGCTGATGCCCTATTTTTTGCAGAAAGCAGGACCAGAGTCCAGGTGTTTGGAAAGAGTGGGGCTGCCACTGAAGCAGGCCCTGATGAGAAAGCATCTATCTATAGATGACTCAGACATTGAAATCTAATGTGGTTTGCCCTGCTGGATTTCAAACTGGCTTGGGAAACTTGGTCTCCTTTTTCTTCAAATTCCTCTCCTCTGAAATTGAAATGTCTATTCTGTGCCTTTTTCACCATTGTATTTTAGAATCAGATAACTTTTCAGGGTTTCACAGATCCACAGACTAGAGAGTAAATTTGCCCCAGGATTGACCATGCCCAAAACTGATTTTTTTTTTTTTTTGCTTTTTAACTTTTTAAAAATTAACTAATTTAAAGAAGCTTTAGATAACATAAATTTTACATAAAAAAGGGATTCCCATATGCCCCACTGCCACCTCCTCCCACACCTTACCACCTGAACAACATCTTCATTAGTGTGGTACATTTGTTACAATTGATAACCCTGTTGCAGGATTTCCTTTAGGTTCTTGGCTATGTTACATAAAATAGTTTGAGAACATGCCAGTTTATTTAGGTCAGTCATTTATTAAGGAAATGAGAGAAGAGAATAGAAATGAGAGAAAATAACAGATTATGGATTCCAGGTATACTTGTGGGCTGGTCCAGGCAGAGAAGAAGAAAAAAGAGATGAGTTAACTTCTGCACTTGATTTTTAAAACATTAATTATTCCTCCAACTTGCTAATGTTTGAGGGAGGGGTCCCAGTTCTTTACTGTTTTGATTTATTACTCAATCCATTAATTTCCTAGGAAGAGGGTCCAATGATAAGGCCCCTTGAGAATATCTGAGGCTTTTCCTTCATACTGGATGAAATCTCATTCTAAATGGGGATTTTTGCAGTTTCTTCCAGCTGCTTTCTATTGGGGGGGGAGTGCCTTTCTCTCAGATGATTTCCAGGTGGAATTCTATGGCCATATGTTTCACAGCTGAGTTTTTCTGTCAGGTCCCAGATTCATCTTTTCATTCCCTAAACTAGCCTGCCTCAACTCCCCCTTCAGAGGGTTTTCACCCTTATTCTTAAGGGGGTGCTGATGGATGATGGTCATTCTTTTGTAATTACTTCTTCCTGGTTAGGGGCAGTAGGCCCTAACTCACAAGGTGTAAAACCCACTTGATACTCTATTGTGGTTGGAGGAAAATGAATCTGGCACCATGGGTGGAGCTTGATGAAACCCCCAGATGGCCAACAAGGTGTTGATTCTGGAAAAAATACTTAATTAGAAGTTTGAAGGTATATGGTCCCACTAAAAGAACACTGGACCACAAGAGTAGGAAAGTCCAGGTGCCTGTATAGGCTGCATCTTCCCAAAGTTGAAGGGCTTTATTTTGCATGTTTTGAATGTTGTTTAGGACTATTTCAGAGTGATTTACATAGAGACAGCATTCTTCCTTAAGGAACAGACATGTTCCTTCTTTTGCTGCTGTTAACATGTTAAGTGCCCTGTGATTTTGCAGCACCACAGTGGCAAGAAAGTCCAGTTGCGCTCTTAGAACTTCTAAGGCATAAATAGTTTCTTCTATGCTGTTAGTTAGCTCTAGGAAGAGATTGTAATAGATAATGGGGTTAGGTATAAATTGCCAATCCCAGTTTTCCATGATGGTGGTTATGCCTAAAACAGCTAAGAGGGGGATGAGAAGAGGCATTTCCCTTTAGTTATTGTATAGGAAATGAAAACAGACAAGATTTCTTAAGAGGTGTCTGGCTTGCCCTCCCCCAAGCAATAGGCATTTGGGTTAGAGTTAGAGGGCACAGCTGGCTTTGACACAGACACCACTTAGTTTTGTCTCCTGAAGAGGTATTTCAGGCTGTCCATTGACTGGCACTCCTATGTCCTGTCAGGTGTTTCTGGTAAGCTGGCTCTTCCTTGGGCAGCTGGCACCACTCAAGATAAGTGCACCCAGCTGGCAATTCCTTTAACTTTAATAGCTGTGGGAGTGATTAAAGCCACAGAATAAGGTCCCTTCCATTTTGGCTCTAATTGAGAGTGAGGCCTGTTCACCTGCCAGTTTTGATCAGAACTTGGTTTCCAAGTCCTGGGTGAGGAAAGGTTGCCCATGTACTACCTTGAAGGGACTGACCTGAAGTGGGTCCTAGCCACCTCATTTGCTCTTTCCCTTCTGGTGGGAAAATGCTTAGCCTTGGCAGAATGGTATGTGGGTTTCCAGTCTTCCCCAGGGTATGAGTGGGACAAGTTCTAGAATAAGGGCTAGGAGGGAGACCTGGGTTAAGCACATCTTTCACCTGGTATGGAGTGAAGACTGTGAGAGGTTGCCCACAAGTTAATTTGGTAGCTTGCTCAATTAAGCAGTGTTGCCCCAACTGCTCTCAGGCAAGGTGGACATTCCTGTGCTGTGTTATCCATAGATTGGGAGAAATAAGCTACTGGTTGAGAAATCTCCAGATTTTGGACTAACTCTCCTAGATTGGCAGGGGACTAGTAGGCTATTCTCCAAGAACTTTTAAACCATGGGCTGGAGGCCTTTACCAGCTTTCTCCTTGAAGGTGTACTGCTTTCTATGGGGGTAGGGCTGGTTGCCATTATAAGCAATAGAAACTGGGGGAACCTGGAGGGTCCTTCTGGGTATCCTGGACTCCTAGACAATAAGATTTACTTTACTATTGATTTCCTGAGGAATAGTTGCTGATGAGACACCTAATTCCTTGTCTAGAACCATGGGTAAACAGAGTTCCACATTCTTTCCTTGAGCACTGGGTTACAGGCACCTTAAAAATTTTAACTTTCCCTACTAGTTGGATGTATGCCCCTAGAATATGAAGTAAATCCTGTCCCAGAAGGGGGTGGGGCATTCAGGGACAATTAAAAATTGATGGCTAATGATCAGGTTTCCTATTTGGCAGAGGAGAGGCTCAGTAGAGGATCTAATTTTAGATTTACTGTCAGCATCCACTACAGGACACATTCATGGGAAGCAAGGTTTGGCATGACAGGTCAGAACTGATAGGTGGCTCCTGTATCAATTAAAAATCAATCTCCTTACCTGCCATGTCAAAGGTCACCCAGGGCTCCTCTTGTTTGATGTTCCACAGAGTTGTCCAAGGAGATACTTTTTGCCCTGGGCCCCCTCAGCCCTCCTGGTGGCCATTGCCATTAGGGCCCTGGACCATGCTCCACCCTCCCTTCAGGATTTGGTGGACACACAATACAAATGGCCTGTTTTCCTATATTGGGGACAGGGACCTGGGGGCTCCTTATGGAGTTGAGGTGGTCTAGGGCAATCTTTCTTCCTGTGGCCAAGCTTTCTACAGTTGAAGCAGGCTCTTGATGCTTTGGAGTCTAATCCTGGGTGACCCTGAGGTGGCTGGCTGCTACATATGGTGACTGCCACAAGGTGAGACTTTCTCCTGTCTGTCCTTACTTTCCACTCCTCCATGGCCTCCATGTCTTGTCAAAGACAGAAAAAGCTGCTTCTAAAGGAGAAAATAACTCTGTTTTTCACATTGAGCTAAATCTGCCAGGGAGAAAGAAACATAGACTCTAATTGCTTCTGCTTCTTTGTTACTACCTTTATTGTGTAGAGGCCTTTCTTGGCCCCCCTGGTAAGGTGAAAAGATATTCCATTTCCAATGACCCCTGCTGAACTAGCTATGAGCATATGAAATGGGAGTGGTTTCACTTCCTGAGCATAATACAACCTGCAAGATCCATTTAAACTCATGCCGTGATATAGAATCATAAAGAGTTGGACATATGGGATCTCTGACTCCTTCCTTTCTCTTTTACACTGGAAGTTTAACTGCAAAATAGGGTCATAAGTTAGAGTGACATTAACAGGCCATTTGTGGCCGCTTTCAAATTCTTAGAGAAAAGAAGCACTTCAATATTAACCAAGTATATAAAATGATATTAACCAAGCAATTAACACAATTTTATTTCAGCTGACCTGGCATTCCAGAGTCTGAGTCTGACTAAAACTTTCACTTCTCCAAACCAAAACCCCCAAAATAGACATTGACAGCTTGGCGGTTGTGTAAGTTTGGGAATATGTTTGGAACCACTGCTCTGTCCTCAGCATTCTGAGAATTCAGAGCCCTGCCAGCAGGCATCCCCATGGCTGAACTACATCTTGGGAGATGCCTGAACCCAGTAACTGGAGCAATGCCCCCAAGCTAGGTTTGTGGGAGACATTGGGAGCAGCTACCTCCTAACTTAAGCCCCCAGAACATGAGATTCTTAGGTCTTGGGAGATGCCTGAACTAGGAATTCAGCTCAAAGTCCCCTAGCCCTGGATTTCCTCTTTTTTCCCCTTCTATTCTTACAGAGGTCTTAGGAAGCAGTTTGGCTTTATGGTTCTACTTCCTACCTAGGAGTTTCACAACTAAAGCAGACATTAAGCGCATTAAGAGATTAAAGATCAATTGTTCTGGCCAACATGCCTTGGGGGTCCTGAAGAAATAACCTCCTGCTCTGTGGGGTGGGTGGGACCAAAACTTCACTAGCAAGTGCATTTTCAGTTTTTAAGACATTCTAAAGCATTTTAAAAACCTGAAATGAGAAATTCAGTAGTAAGAAGATTAAATGTGAAGTTGAGGTGAATTATGAATACAGACAAAGCCGCTGGTCTGTGAGCCCCCTCAGAAAGGGAACATGGGCTCCCTGGTGGCACCCACTTTGGGACTCCCTGCTGCCACTTTCCACCTTGTCCCAGACCAGGGAGCCCAGTGTGGTTGGAAAAAGGTGAGCCAAGGTGTGGACACACAGGCAGTGCAAGCCCCCAGCTGTCTGTCATCACTGCTGCCACCAAGGGGTGACAGCAGAAGGTGTTGGCAGCCAGCACCATGAGCAAGGCCAGGGGCTGCTAAGAAGGCTGGGGTTTTAGAGTGGAGATGCCCCATCTAGCCTGGAAAATGAGTCTCTGCTTCCCCCAGAACTCAGCCCAGGAACCCCTGTCTTGGAAGTGTTTTCATTTTGTGCCCCCACCCTGTGCCCCCACACACCCAGCTGTGGTCAGGTCCAACAAACCTGGGCACATGGACAGATGCAGAGAGGTCCTGCATCCTGGTCCTTACCCTCAACCCAGAGTTATGTCCTGTGGGGTCCTGTAGGGTAATCTGTTTAAAGTGGATAATCAAAAGAGGACATTAAAAAGGCTGTAATTCATAGTTAGACTTACTCACCAGTCCTCACAGGGATTGAGGAAGATTGCTTACTTCTCCTGGCTGGTGCACTAGATATATGTTGCCAGATTTCCTCTAGATTCCTGGCTATTTTATCCAAAAGAATTTAGGAACATGCTGGTTTAGTTAGACCAGATTTTTTATTAAGGAAATGAGAAAAGAAAATAGAAATGGGAAAAAATAACAGATTTTGGGTCCCAGGCATACTTGCAGGCTGGTCCAGGCAGAGAAGGAGAAAAAAGGGATAATTTGAATTCTGCACTTGCTTTTTAAGCCATTGATTATTCCTCTCACTTGCTAATGTTTGATGGAGGGGCTCCAGTTGTTTGCTGTTTTGATTGATTAGCCCAACTGTCAAGTCCCCCAGGGTGGGCAATGATAAGTCCCCTTGAGAATATCCGGGCTTTTTCCTTGATCCCAGATGAAATCTCATTCTAAATGGAAGATTCTCACAGGTTCTTCCAGCAGTTTTCTGGTGGCGGTCTTTCTTTCAGAGGATTTCCAGGTGGAATTCTATGGCCACAAGTTTTACAACCATGTTTCTGCCAGGGCTCTGATTCATCTTTTAACTCCCTAAACTAGGCTTCCCATATTGAAGCATTGCTACTAACCATGGGCTACAGTTTACATTATAGTTTTTGAAGAGTCTTTGGAATAAGAGTTATTACTGAAGTGACTTAAGGATTTTGGGATATTCTGAGGGGTGAATATATTTTGCACATGGGAAGACTGTGTCTCTTTTGTTTCCAACAGAGGGCTGTGATAGATTTAAATATGTACCCCAATTTAGACATGTTCTTTATCTCAATTTGCATTCCTATAGATGTAAAACCTTTGAAAAGAGTGTATAACAGTAGTGTACTTTGAAGAAAATCAGTCTTATCATAGTGTGGTGATGAAAAATGTGAGCTCTAAAATCAGACTGTCTTGGTTCAAACATGAGCTTGTCCTTGAAGCTGTCAATTCATCATGAACAATTTCTGTCATCTGTCTGTGACCCAGTTTCAACATCTGTAAAATTCAGCCATAATGATTCACTGTTCTAAGTGTTGGCAATACAGGATTG
>JAQZBX010102324.1:0-11171 GCA_029593785.1 Cabassous unicinctus | reverse complement strand
ATACAGTGAAGAATGGAAAAGGCAGCAGAGCTGAAGGATAACAAAACAGAAGTGGAAATGGAGAAAATAGAGGGGGGAAAAAAAGAGAAAAATGATGAAGCCCTGCCCCTTGGGCATACAAAACCTACCTGGATAGCCAGGACCACAAAAGGAAAGTGACAAGCCAGTAGGGCCTGAAAATTCAATGGACAGCCTGGACATTAAGTACTGGACCACCCAGCATGATATGAGGTGTAGCCACCCCAGCCCCGGAGACATCCAAGCAGCCCCTAAAACATGTAGCTCTGAAGAGCCACCGAAGAATGCTGACCAGCTCTTAGTCCCACCCCGAAGCCATCCCCAAAAGGAAACTCACTGATAGGAATACAAGTTGACTGCATTTAATCAGTGCTAAAAGAGGAGCTCAGTCCCACTACCAAGTTCCAGTCCAAAAGCATTCAGGTAAAAGACAACTGGCAAAACAGCACCCCTTCCCATAGCATATGCTCCCAAAAGGACACCAACTTGGACACCCAGGAATGCCAATGACTCAAGCTGTAAATCACCAGAGAGGAGCCTCCCAGATTGTATCCCATACCCCAACTCCATCAGCATTGACACTGGCCCTGTAGGTCCCCAAGACTGCCCAGACAAAGAGCAACCTCTCCTGTGGAGACAAAAGGGACCCTGCCCTAGAGGTTTCCTGACCACCTTCAGCAAAGCAATGGCTCCTGACCCAATCCAGCTCTCCTGCAAAGCAGCACAGCCAAGGGCCTGCTGCTGAGATGGCTACTGGTTCCTGAAGCTACTTCAGTTGGAGTCAGAGCACTGGAAGGTGGTGCTGCTGGAAACTAAAGAGAACAACCTCTCTGAAGAAGTCTTAGGAAAAGTCCTCAGTGCTGTGGGCAGTGCCCAGCTACTGATGTCCCAGAAAGTCCAGCAGTTCACTTGAACCCTGACACCATCTCACGTCCAACAGCTGAGGACCTGGCAGGGTTCTAGGACCTGCTACAGGTGTCCATCGAAGACATCAGCATGAAGTTCAATGAACAACTCTACCACCTCAAAGCTAAAAGCTGGCAGCTGACAGAGACTCCTGGCAGCGAAGCAGGCAGCTTCTGTGTAGCAGAACTTAGCTACAGAGAGCACAGACAGAATGAAGATGTACATTCCTCCAAGGTGCTGACCTGGCTCTAAGACCGTGAAGGAAGAAGGAAACATTCTCTAAATCATTAAAACACACAAAAAACTTAAAAAAAAAAAAGCTTAATAAATAATTGTGCAAGAATAGCTAGAAATAGCAGCTATGTCAGCAGGGGAAATAGAGAGAGCTTGAAAAGTGAAGCATTTTCTTGTTTGTCTGTCTGTTTTTTATTATTATTGAAATAATGAATATGCTTTTTAAAAAAGATGATGGACAGAAAGAAAATCAGAAAAAATAAAAAAACAGAGAAAGGACTAAGAATGGGAAGCTAAAATGAAAGAATGCAAAATATACTCAGGGATAGAATATAAAGGATTTGATAATACTCGTGCACAAATGGGAAAGCAGCAGCAGTGAGATTAAAAAAGAAAGAAAGAAAAACAGTAGAAATCAAGAATGAGAGAACAGCAAAGACAAGATTAAGAGACATAAATAAGAGCCAGCTGAGTTACAAACCAGCAGCATGTGTCTGTTTGTTCTTTTAAACAGCAACACAAGTGGCTAAAGATCATGATAAAGAACAGCACCATCTGGGGCATGTTTTTATTAGCCTTTTAATGTACTGCATGGAACAGAACCCCAAAAAGAAAATGTGGTTGGGGGGTGGGGGTGAGGCAGATGTGACAGAAACAGGAAGCAATAGAGAATGTTCTCGATGGATAGACAGCTAAAGGACACAGGTGGTAACCAGGAAGTTTCAAACTACTCTAACACGGAGTAGGCTAAAGAATTTCATAAAGCAAGGAAAATATGACAAACCAGGGTTCAGTCATCAATTCATTCAATATAAAAAAAACTTTTTATTGAACATAGGTCTTTTAATGCCTCTTCCTTCATCCAACAGTCTAGCCTATCTGACCCAACCTCAGGTTTCACTCAAGTTTTTCCTATTAACGTTTCAATTTTTTTTTAATCTCCTATCCATCCTCCCTGAGATACTGTACTAGTAGGCACAGTGGGATATATAAAGTTTGAGTAAGCTGGCTCTTCCATCAGGAACTCCCAATTGAACAAAGGAGGCAAACACAAATTATTTAAAATATGCTTTCTGTGAGTACCCCAATTGGAAATAATCTCCCCTGCAACTGAATTTGTCCTCTCTCATATGCCTAACATTTTCCACTTTGTATTATATTCATCCCTATTAGACCATAAACTCTTTAAGAATAATTGTATCAAATGACAGGAGATACAATTATTCATGATGACAGTGTCAATATCTCTGCTTGCTGATTAAATGAGACTCTGACTGAATTAGACAGGGTCTCTACAACCCCACTTCAGAACATGTGGCTGTTATGCTAAAGAAACAACCATTTCTACTGTCACTGACCCAGCAACTCTCCCAGATCAGATTCCTGGACAAAACATTAAAAGAGTGGAGTTGCTGCTTTCACTTCCAACAGAGGTGAGAAATAAGAGCCAGAACATTCATTTACAAGATATATTGTTTTAAACTGTTAAATAAGAGCAAATCACATAACAGTGAATTCTTCTGGATATTGCACACTTAATGACAAATTGACATTTCTGAATCCATGATTTTGGGAGGGGTGGCATTTCTGTTTCATAAAAATGTTCACTGTGCCTTTCTTCCCTAACTAGCCCCCATCATGCAGCACAAGCTAGCATCAAGTACTTTAAATAACAACCCTTTCAATAATGTAAACTCTGTTCTTGTTACACTTTACTATAACTTCCTGTGTCTTTGACATATTCAAGAAGTGAAACTCATGCATAGCATGTTTATATTATTCTCTCCTTAGAGAAAGCTCACAGACAATGTCAGGTCTGGAGAGATAAGAGCTGCTGCCAGGACATGAATTCTCATGAGGATTAGGCAACCACCATCTGGGGCACCAGAGTTTATCTGTAGCAGCTGCCTTCAAAGTATCACACAAGAAGGGGGGTTGGGGAGAGAAGCCTAATTCTAAAGAGTTTAACAAGTTGCTCTAACTTGATTATGTTCTAGATTGTTTTTCCGCCTTGTAAGACAATAAAATATAACCTAGTGACCTCCTCTTAATAAAACAACAACCAATTAAAAGCAGTGTTATGTTTTAAAATGATAAACCCATTGTGCATTCAAATATTTAACATGTTACAATGGATAACAATATAAATTTTAATAATTATGCAACAATTACCTAATATTGTCTTAATAAAAGCTTTGTCCTTCAAAAAAAGAGTGAATATCACAATAGAAAAAAAGGATACATATATTGATTTAATCATATAATAATATCCCAAATTACTTTGAGGGTTTTTTTCACGTCCTCAAATGACATTAAAATAATCATATACTTTAAATTTTATTATTAAACAGAAAGCTTTCAAATTTTTATAGAGAAGAATAAGAAGTTCAGAAATGAAAGCAAAATTAACCCACTAGGAAAAATAAGTTAATTTTACTCAGTTTTCACGCAGTCATCCATTAAAACTGATTTCTGTATTTAACTTTTAGAGCACTGAAAATGGTCACGATGAAACAAAGGGCTGGATATTAAAGAAAAACATGAAAGAAAAAGTGAAAACAAAATATTTTCTACCACATATGAGTTCCACTTTAAAACACCTCAAAATCATTACCACTGAAAAAATGCTGTTTTCTTTCATTTCCATCAAATAATCTGTTTTTACCTGTTTTAGAATCCTAACAGTTACATTAGTTCATTTGAACATCCCTTGACAAAGGACCGGTTTTTAAGTAGACAATATTATTGCTAGCCTGATCACAGACCTGGCAAAATGGCTGCATCTATAGTTAAAACTCCACTCGGTTTTGTGAGATATTAATACAATTAAGCATTTTTTCTCATTAATCTGGAATCCTTGACTATGTCATTTAATTAGTCTGTGTTCATCTGTGTATCTTTCTGAACACTAGAGGAACAACTGAGTTAGCAGTTGGAATTAGATAAGATGAAAAGTGCCTGAAAAAGAACTTTTTAGGAGTAATGTTTCCATAACTCATTGAGTTGCCTTTTTCTGTTATTTTTTGTGTGTGTGAATTTGAAATAAAGTTAATATTTAAAAGTCCACTGTAATAAGTGGCTCTGGAAAGAGTGGGGTTCATTTTCCCATTGTTCATTCAAAATACATAACAAACCTATTTCTGGAGTAGATAGTATGACCTGCAGAAACAAAAGGCAGAAGGTTTGAGTGTGCCAAATCATAAAATTTGTGGATTACATGATATCCAAGGTTTCCTCCATATCAAAAAATCAACAGAGATTTATATCTCCAGGCCTGACACAAAGATTCTAGTCCTATTTCTTGAAGTACCATTATAACTTCTTCACTGGAATCAAATACAGATAATTCAAACTCAACACATCTAAAACTGAATTAACCATCTTATTTCTAAACTGGCTCTTCCTGGGAAGCGGGTGTGGCTCAATGGATAGAGCCCCCGTTTACCATGCGGGAGGCCTGGGTTCGCTTCCCGGGGCCTCCTTGTGAGAGCAGGCCGGCCCGCATGGCGCGGTGGGCTGATGCAGCAGGACCTCACAGCAAGGGGGAGATAAGCAGATATGGAAGAAACACACAGCGAATGGACACAGTAAAACACAAGCAGCAAGGGGGGGATAAATAAATAAATCTTTAAAAAATAATAATAAATAAATAAACAAACTGGCTCTTCCTACCAACTTCTCTATTTAGGTCAGTGATAGAATCATTCAAAAAATCACCCTAACTTGTAATCTCGAAACTCTCTTTCACCTTTCTCTCTCTCTCTCCATCAACATTTTTATCTAGTCATCAAGTCCTGTTGACTCTTATTTCAAAATTATTTTGGCAATATTTCATTTACTTTCAATTCTATCATTACCAACCTTACAAGCCACTCCTCACACTTTGGCCTAAATCAATAGTTTCGTTGGTGGTGTCGTTCCTATCTCAGCTGCAGTATATGACACCACCACATAAAACATTCCCCCGAACCAGTTTACTCATACTGTTCTCCCTATTTGCTCATCCTCTGGTTTAAAATGCCATTCTCTTCCTTCCATATAATCATATTCTCCCAATACCAGATTATCCAGGATTCAAACTCAATTATTTCCTTCTCTGTGTTAACATTCCGTATTTACCCCAAGAAGAATCATCTTTTCCTTCTCACAACCAGACATTAGACACAAAACACACTGACTTAAATGGACCACATTACAAATATTGCTCTATATGTGGTATTTTTCAAATATCTGAGAGAGATGGAAAGAGAACAAACAAAAAGACTACATTGTAATTTCTTCTGCAGTGCTCACAGTGGCTTATAAAATAATAGTTATCTGTTGATGAATTTTTCAACACAATCATTTAGGCACTTATGTATGCAATGGAATGAACTGACAAAGGTGTTGCCTTTATAAAAAAAAGCCAACAACATTGGAATCCAAGAAATCTGAGTTTCATTTGTGCTTCTACCTAAGTTGAGAATTGGCAGTGACAAGATTCCAATGACATACAAAGATATCTTCTGGATACAAAATTTGTATATAATAATTGCTTGTAATATAATATTAGATATTCTTTTTTAAATGGGATTTTTATTTTAAATTCCTTATAGTATTTGTTAGAGAGTCAATTTATCTAAGTTGAAAATTTATGGGATTTACAGCCTAAAACCAATCCCAGCATAATTTCACACAGAAGCCTTCCTGAAGTAAACCAGGACAACATCCAAATAAATCTTCCATTTGAGAAGAATAAGTGCTCCAAAAAAATTATGTATATTTCACTTAGAGCATGATGTCTGTGACAAACCCAAGCTCCACCCCAATCTTCCAAAAATCTCTATAGCCTGTACTAATCTAACCTCACACACTCTACGACCTAGTCAGATGTGTTTCCCCAGGACCATCACTCCAGATAATTCAATGTCCTACACTAAATCTCCCATTTTCATACTGCTTGGTTCTCTATTCGTAAGACCTGAGGTTCTTCCTCTTGAGCTGCAAGGCTCTTTCAATTGAACCCTACACCAAATGTCCTACCCTAGACTCTAAAGCAGAGGTTCTTAACCAGGAGTCTGTGAGCTTGAATTGAAATTCAAAGAAACATTATTCTTGTGGGGAGGACATGTTGGTGCGGATAGGATATATTTATTAAATAATACACAGTATAGTGTGGACTTATTAAGGGGTCTGTGGTTTTCACCTGACTGGCAAAGAGGTCCATGGAACAAAAACGGTTAAGAACCCCTGCTCTAAAGTCTCATAAGACCTCTCTGTATTATCTCCTAAATCACAATGGAATCAGGTACTTCAATCTGAGTTCTGACCATCATCTAATTACATATAAAAATACCAGCCCAAGAAAATAAGAGTGATATTCCTCAACGTATTCAAATGCCAATATAGTATACATTCAACTCTGTACTAGGCACATAGTGAATGCTCAATAACTATTTGTTGATTGGTAATGCATACAAAATTGTATAGGGAAAAGCTCAACATCATAAACAGACAAGTTATGATAAACACAATTTAAAAAAAAAAAAAAGGTTAGTAGATTTTTCTTCAGACCATAGATCTTGGCAGAATACAAATACAGGTACATATATGTAGAAACCTTTCATCAGTTGGGAAATTCTGTTTTGCCCAATCAACATACTTTAACAATTTTGAAGAATGTTTTACATAAAATGTGGGATAATTATTCTTCTGAGATGGAAATAAGACTTTCTAAATACCCTTTTATTGGTCTGCTAGTCAAAATGTAAAAATGCAGTTTTTCTATTTGAGAATAATTAGTTGATAAAAGTTATTTTATTGCAATGTCTGACTTATACGATACAAAAGTGTACTAGTAACCAGCAGAAAATTTTGAAGTTAAAATTCCTTTCAGATTCTACCCAAATATTACTTATCAAACCACTTTATTTATTAGAATGTGTTTTTCTGACTTGAAGTACTGTTTGTTTGTTTTTTAATTTGGGCAGTACAAAGATGTAGCTTTCAATTGATGGTTAAAAATAAAACAAGAACGTGAACTGAAAAACAATTTTACTTTCATTGAAATCAATTCAATGGCTCATTATTCAAAAGCATATGTTCATCAATACAAATAAACTTTCATTTCTAAAAGTTTCTATTTGAGGCTAAAATCCTAAAATAGCCCCTACATTGCACCACAATTCAGCTGCTAAAGAAAAGCTAAGTAATGCTTCCCATGACTAAATGGATTAATTCTTTAGCCCAAACACAATTACTGTTCTCCACACTGTTCCATTGAACATCTAAATAAGCATCCCAAAGCTTATTTCATCCAAAGAAAAGATCCAGACCAAAGAATAATCCCAATGTATGAAGTTTACATTTTGTGTAAAGTTTTTTAAAAAGGAAAAAAAAATCTATAAATCAGGAAAAGAAATAGGTTATTTTAGACAGGTGTAGGAGATGACATCTATTGACAGATATCTTTGTTGAAGAAGAACTGTGCAGATTCCATTAGATGTCTTTTTCTCAATCTAACTAATTTTTCTTAGTCCTTGAACGTAGATTTTTCCATAGCTGACACACATATTAGCAGTGAAAAGAATAATTCTTTAAGAAATAGCCTATTACACACAAAGAGGTATAAACAGATTGTTCTTTTTCTTGCTTCATAAATTTTCAACTTCAACCATGTATATGATGAGTGCTTTCTTACAGCTATGATTATCAAACATTTTATTCCCAATATATCTCTAAATTTCAAAAATATGCTGTAACACACACCTGATCGGAAGAAAAGAATATGAGGGGTCAGAGAATGGGAAGTGGGGGGAAGGAACAAACATGCAGCTGTATTCAAATAATTCTCTGTGGCTCTGAAGGGTAAAATGAAAGTAAATTATAATAGTTATTAATTTCAGATCAGAATTCTCTGACAATAGCAAGCCATCTGATTATGGCATGGGCTGCTTTTTTAAACTATTTTTAAATTTTTTTTATTAGAGAAGTGAGCTTACAAAACAATCTGTGGAGAATTCCCATATATCACCCCTCCACCAACACCTTGCATTGTTGTGGAAAATTTGTTACAGATTATGAAAGAACACCATCAAAATATTACTACTGACTATGGTCCATAGCTTACATTTGGTATATTTTTCCATACTCCCCCATTATTAGTATTGTACAATATAGTTCATGAGAGAACGCTCTCCTATTTGTACTGTTAACCACAGTCCACTGTGGTTATACAGTGGCATAGGCTGTTTTTTTAATATGGTTATGAGATGTTTATACAAAGATTGGGGTGACTATGTCCATTGTGTTTGAAAAAGAACCCTTTTATGGAGTTTGGACTAGACAACCTAAGACTCCTAAGACTCTTACAACTACTCTTTTTTTGTATAAAGTTATGAAATTATAGCTCTTTTCCACCTGCTTTAATGCCCCTTTTAAGACTATTATTAAATTACTGTTGCAACATCAGTTGTTAGGGAGAGAATTTTTAGCTCTTTATAACATTTCTGCATTTAACTAAAGGATTATTTACTGTTAAGTGGTTTTCTACAGCTCTGCCCCAAAGGACTTTAACCAACAATGTCAATATATTTTCACAAGATCAAGCTAGTCAGTTTTGGTTTCCAAATGAAGACTGAATTAATGGCAAGTCTTTCTTGTATTGCTGGAAACTTGATTGCTCCAAGCGGGCAAGTGGAGTGGTATGTATGATCTCTATGTTATCAATTCTGGTTTTCTTCCTTCAAGCAGAAATGAAAACAAAATGTAAAGTTCCTAGCCAATTTTGATTCATGTTTGGGTTCATTAACAGTGGCGGGTTAAACAGCCTGAACATCACCTATAGCAATTACAGGTATAATTTAATTTAAATGATTATAAATGCCCTTTGGAATTCTAATTAGCCAGGGGACGACTGATGTAGATGGCCTTTGAGGGGCAGATTATGTTCCCAATCAGAGTTCAAACTGTCAGAACAGCAGTCCTATGTAATTCCTATCTGCCCATTTCAACAGTAGACAGGGGATGGGGGAGAGGAGAGAGAAGGAGCCTTAATAAATGTAGTAGTAAATAAGAAGAAACAGAAGAAAGAAACAAGGAAGAGAAAAGAGATAAAAATATGAAAAAGAAAAAGGGAATTTTCAATAGACTTGCAAAAGGATGTACTGTAATTTAAAAAAAGGGAAAAACTAATGAACTTCTAATAACTAAAACAAAAAGGCAAAAAGGAAACTTGCTAGAAGATACTTGTTAGATATTCGAACTGGAATCTTACTTTGACAAATGAGAAAGACATAAAAATAAAATTACATTAAGAAAAGATTTATTTATTCTGCTTATTTGAAAAAACAAAATCCCAATGGCTCCCAGTGCCCAAAATGTTTTTCTAGATTTGTATATTTAATGTATCCATAATTGGCCAGTATGATTATGTGGGCTCTAATACATGTACTCTCAAACAACATGAGGCATGAAATGAGAGTGAGTGGACATCTATACTCTAGAGTTACACTTGCTCCATTTATTCTTAACTTTTTAGTGATTTCAAAATATAACAGAAGTTCCAATTCCAGGTAAGATGGTGTAAGTACACTCTAGCTCGTCTTTCTCAATGAATGCAAAATGCATGAAGCAGCTATTTGAGCACTGAAGCGTAAACAATAGCAGGCAGATTTGAGAAGATCAAAACTCGAATTACTACCAAATTGGTGACGAGTTTGCCAGGTTTTCCTTTTTGGTGAGCCCTGGTCTAGATTCAATACAAACAAAACCTGGAAGTAGGCACTAAGGCAGACAAAGAAGACTCCAGGAAATGCTCTCTAGTTTTGGCTCAAGAAGCATGAAAAGTGTCTCAATTCTCAAAGTAAGTGTGAAGGAAATTCCCCAGTTTTTTGTTTTGTTTTGTTTCTTTTTAACATTCTCTTGTACCCCAGCCCCCAAGCAATCTTGTGATAGTGGTAGAGGCAGTGACAGCTGCAGCAATCGGCTCCATAAGGGACTAAACCTCTTAAGAGAAGAAACTTTTGTCTTCAAGAGGATGGCACAAACTTCTCTTGTTTATTTTTTTTTTTCCCTCCTCTTTCTTTCTCTGTCTTCCTGCTTCTTGGCCCCAGACGTGGGCACAGCTGTAAAAAGTGTGCAGCAGAAAGGGATAACTAAAGCTCCAATTCTCTGACCAGAGGATGGAAAAGAGGAGGTTCAGGTAAGCAAAAATTATGAAGGAGGTAATGAAGAGCGAGGAGCTCTGGAAAGGGACCCCATAAAACTGTTCATGAACTTCTGGGCTCATCCCCAAGCTGTTCTTGTATGGCTCTGATGCTAAAATTGCATACCATAGGACAGAGGACCACCCAGATCCGAGATTGGCCACAGTTTGACACACACAGGACAGACCTGAATAGTACTGCAAAGGCTTTGTGAAAGGAACAGAAATTGGAACCACAACAAACAGAAGGTTGGTCAGAACCCAACCAGATCAACTGCCTACCTAAACAAAAATAACAATTAACTATAGGATTTAAATAAGACATGACATTTCATAATATAATATTCAAAATGTCCAGGATACAATCCAAAAATGAGTTGACATATGAAGAACCAAGAAAATGTCAATTCTTATGAAAAGAAAATTAGATGCCAACACTGAAATGACAGATGATAAATTTATCTGTCAAAGACTTTAAAACAGCTATTACAAAAATGTTCCAAGAAAAATAAACATTCTTAAAATGAGTGGAAAGACAGTCTTGGCCAAGAAATAGAAAGATAAAAAGAAAAACAAAATGGAAAAATTAGAACTGAAAATATACAATAATCAAAATTCAAAACTCATTGGAATTCATCTGGAAGGGTAAGTGCACCCGAATAGCCAAAAGCAGTCTGAAAAAGAAGAGCAATGTGGGAGGAATTTCACTGCCTGACCTTGAAACATATTACAAAGCTACAGTGGTCAAAACAGCATGGTACTGGCATAAAGATAGACACATCGATCAGTGGAATAGAATTGAAAACCCAGAAATAAACCCTCACTTATA